>JAHPZR010033151.1:0-10013 GCA_019787425.1 Platygyra sinensis | reverse complement strand
TCCCAAATTCTTTACTTTTCTTCCCTTCAGATACGCTATTACGGTGTGGTACTTTGATAAGCTGGTGAAAGAGCTTATGTTTAGAAGTAAGTGTTTTTTTTGTTCCTTAAATTTTGTGCGCTTGCATTTTTAAGATGTTTGCTCTTTCCCCTCAAGTCCATGTCAGAAACTTTTATTGTATAAATGTGGAGAAATGTATTGACCTGTTGTAATTGTCTTATTTTTTTTTAAAGAAAAGCAAGAAGATCAGGCTACAAGAAATTGCAATTCCAATCTACAGGTTAGAAAAACGTCTGTTACGTAAACATCTTTGTCCATAATGTTCGCTTTGTAAGATGTATTCTATATACAAGGCTAAAATGTTAAAAATTAAAAAGTTTAAACCAAACGTTTTCGGCTGTTTGCCATCATCAGGGCAAACAGCCGATGATGGCAAACAGCCGAAAACGTTTGGTTTAAACTTTTTAATTTTTTAACATTTTAGCCTTGTATATAGAATGTAAACATCTTTGTCCATGTACATGTACATGTTGTTCATATTAAGGGTGAAGTCGTGTTTTTAACTTACACCACAAATTCGAATCAAACAAATTCTGTCTTAGACTCTGAGTTCCAACTTTTATTCAATCAACTGAAACCTGAATTGAATGGCTTGTATATATACATGTACATGCACATGGAGTGAAGAGAACTAACAATAATAATCTTGTTAAGTAAGCTATGAAAAGTACTTTAATTAACTTTTATTTCATTCTTTCAACAGGAAAATAACTCCCAAGAAAATCAGCAGCAGCAAGAAAGGAAAGCGAGAAAATAATTGAACTGTTAATACATATTGTCAGAATGCTGCCAATAGGTTTCCAGTGAATAGTCTAACTGGAGAGCAAATTTTTTCGCAATGGTTCAGAAACTTCTAATGTTACCAATAATACAATTGCTTTCTTATTTACTTTATGTGGTATGGATTAAACAAGACCAAAATTATGGTAACTTTGAATACTCCTTACATACACCTGTAAACTTCAAGTTATGCATCAAGCAATGACTGCTACATACTGTACAATAATTATTCCATGTATATCATAATTGTACATTAAGCTTAATTTAAGGTGGCTCTGATTGAAGCCTTATTTCTTGCCTTTGTTAAAATTTAGCCAAAATATCAACTCACATTGTGGCCTTTCACCAAATTAATCCCAACCGTAGGATTTTTATTCTTAGCAGTAAATTGAGTGTTGCAATTAATGTGTGTTGTTGGTCTCCTCACACCAGCTGTTTTAGAAAGTATTTCAGAGCCACCTTAAATTTTCCTGTATGGAATGTTGTTATTTGGCGAGACATAACGTTTTGGTACATATATGTACATGTTTGTATACTGTATGTAATACAAATGTGAATATGACTAATAATTATGTTGGCTTGCTGTATGTTTTTACTACCCGCACTTAATGCTAAAATTTTGTGAATTGCGACTTTAAAAACCCACACAGACCCAACCAGTAATGCCAAATGCCTGCATTTGAATTTTCTATCGCACTTAAGTTATTTTTCATCAGAATCTTCATTGACTTTGTTCAAAGGATAGAAAACTGATTGTCAAAATTAATAATAAAAGAGAGAATATTGCAATAAACCTCTTGTTTAGAGGTGCTTTTCATTAGATCTAAAACCCCAGTTTGCATTTCTGGAAATTCTCAATGGCAAATGGGAAAGCAGTTTTTGGCATATTTTGGAGGACTGATTTGCAAGGTACACAAAAATTTTTGGACATTTCTAATTTCTGTTTCCCTCCCAGCATTTCCATAGTTTTTGACTGATTTTGTTTTGGAAATTCAACAATTTCCAAGGCATTTTCTGTAAATTAATGTACCATTTTGAGCCCATTTGAAACTTTTGGAATTTTTGGTTGAATGGAAAGCACCCTAGGACACTAGCTGCTAGAAAATAAAACATTGCTTATGATCCATAAGGTACTCCTCTTTAACTAAAGATTTTAATGAGCATGCATACAGTACAATCACATTAGAGTTCTACTATAGAGCATTTCGCTTGTGATCATCAGCCACGGGGGTTCATTAGAACAAAGGAAAACATTAACATAAGAAACTAACTCAACCATGTTGATGGCTATGTTGGTAATTCAAACCACTTTTAGTTACCAGCATGACCACTGTTTCATTGTTGAGATGCCAAAATGGCTGTGGTGTTGTCATAAAAACACTCTTTAGAGGCATTTGTTAGATTGCCTGTGAAATAAGAGGAAGAGGGCTGCAGTTTTGCTTGCCCTCCCAGTTTTTCCTCCTTTTGTGTTTTTTTTTTTTTATAAGGGAGGGGAGGGGCAGTCCCCTCCCCTAGATCCACCACTGGTTGCATGTTCACATGCTTATCCGCTCACTAACTGACCCTGAGAGAAAATGAGAGACTTCTCATAGGATGGCCAACTCATAGGCTTTAAAATCAGACGTAAGGGAAGAATTTGAATTTTGTTTTGTACATGTAAACCCCAGGGGCCAGGCTGTTCGAAAGTGGGTTAACGCTAACCCAGGATTAAAAGTTAACCAAAGTATTAATTTCTCTTACTCAAGCTCAAACCTGATGGACAAAATACTTATAAACAGAAAAAACTTACGGAAATCAAACTTCTCTCTAATCTTGGTTCAGCCCAACTGGGCTTTGAACAACCTGGCCAGAGTATTAGAAAACACGATTTTTCTTTGTATTTAATTTTATCTCTTGCTTAGTGAGACACGAGAGGTGACTTCAGGATGCCTTAGTTTTGGGAGTGTGGCAAGAAGATTGAATTTTTTTCATGTATACTGCCTCCTGTACCCTGTATGTTCTTTTGTATCTAAAACAGTCGGAAAGCATGATTTATTACTAAGTTATGCTCTTATTGTGGCTGCTCTATAATTTTTAAATATTTAGGGTCTAATAAAAATAGATTTATATTTGTGAGTTAAAGAGCTGATTTACTATGTTTAATTTTCTTGGATTGAATGGTGTATGATATTTATGTTACTTGAAAGTTTGCCTAACCACTGCAGTGCTGAAGTATTTCAAAGAGTAAGGCTGAAGAAACAATACTCAGTATTGTTATCCACTAAGTTCTATTCTAAAGGAATATTGGTGAATTTGTACATTAATTCGTGCCTGACTTTGGAAGGGTTAAGTAAAGTTATACTGCATTTTTAGTCATGGACATGTGCATGACAATTCTTTGTACAATAAAAAGTAGTTATTATGGTAGAGGTACAACAAACTTTTGTGACATATTTTTTTGTCGGGTTTGAAATATGAATTCTCCTTGTTTGGTTCCATACAGTTCTTTTGCTTGTATAGTCAGTAGACTTTTCAGGTAAATTAATACAGTATCTTGAAGTCCCTTGAAGTTTAATAATCATCATTAAATGGAAAGACACTTCTCCACTTGTACACTTTTGCTGATCATTGCTCGACAAAGACAACTTCGTTCCCAGGGTCCTCTCTCTCTACTTCGAAGTTAAGAGAGGACCCTGGGAACGAGGTTGCGACAAGAGTCAAATAAATGGAATGTCAGCACACTTTGTACAGTTTTACATGCATTTCTCACAAGTAATTCATCACCCCACCTCCTCTCCCAGAGGGATGAGTTACCATTTTGCAAATCTTTAGATAATATAAAACCGTTCGATTAGAGCACCGACAGATGCTAACAACGGGGATTTATACTAGTAAAATTCTGAACGGAAGGGGCATTGACGTATTTCGGTGCAGTAAATAGCTCAAAGAAAGCACGTGCGCTGATTGGTCTAAATCGTGTTTCTAGAACAAAACGAAATTGACGTAATGATAGCGCGAGCGAAGAGAATTTACCTTTTGAATATCAAAGTAAGCTCGATAGAAATCTATTTCTCAAGAAAACTTCACTCAAAATTCTCCCCGAAAGGCGGTATTAGACTACCTGAAGGTCTAGTGGATGATTTTAGGGCCAGTAAAGTGTTATTCATGACCAATGTAAGCATGTGAAGCAAAATTCAGGACTCGGATTCATCGGCTCTGTTTATTTGGAAGATCAGTGTGCTGCACTTGACCGGAGGAAGACGTTTCTAGGAATCGACGGCTAAAAATAACGGACCAATGACAACGACGCATGCACGGGTGATTGTTAGCATAAAAAACGGGAGCTTTCTGAGAAGCGAGAAAGGAAATAGGTTTTCCTGGAATCGAGAATGTTCTTTTAAATGCATGTTGCGAAGTGTAATATTTTTACAGAGAAATTACATGTTTCGTATGAATAATTGTTCGTCTGATAGTACCTAGAAATGAGTCGACAAATCACTTAGAAGAATTTAAAGGTAAGTTGATCAAATACTTGTCTCTTTAGGGCCTGTTCATTGTTATTGAAGTAAGACAGGCTAGGTTTGCTCACATTGCGAAACAACTCAACCTACTTTGTACAACATACCACATGATTTTATACCTCCAGTTGCAGCGTTTCAGTCCTTTTCCCGCGCTATCGTTTTGCAAAATTTTACAGACGAAACGATTAGAACAACGAGAAAAGATGTTGAAATTTTGAGTCGATTGTAATTCACGCGCCCGCTCTTGAAGGTTTCACGTCGCCGATGTCATCTTGGTTGTGGGGCAAACACGGCAAAATTTAAATGAATGTATGGGAAAAATCGTGATTTTGATGCTCCATAACTCGAGGAAGGTTGATATTCTGAAATTTCTGTGAATTGCAAACTAGAGATATTAGGTAAGCTTAATTAAAAGAGTTAAACCGCTTAAATTGAAGGGCATCGGTTTGCTGGAAAGCGTCGTCTTTTAGTTCTAATTCATACAAATGCTTCTAAATTTTCCCACGAACGACGACTCCATTTTACATGCAGACAAATATCTGAAAAATAAAAAATTAAATTTCCGGCTTTCTTTGTAGAGTACAATTCTCAAATTTGATCGGTTACCTCTTTTAGCTAGTATTTTTAGTTGCAATTCATAGAAATTGTAGAATGTCAACCTTCCTCAAGTTATCGAGCATCAAAATCACGATTTTTCCCATACATTCACTGTAAATTTTTCCGTGTTTGCCCCACAATCAAGACGGCGTCGGTGACCGTGAAACGTTTATCATGTTCTATTCTTGGCAGTCAAGTTACACCGCAAAACATATTATCTATTACACACAAACCACCGAGGAAATTTAGCCGCCTGCATATAAATCCGTACCGTCACTTTCAAACCACATGGTTAGTCTCGAGAAAGGCGTCTCAAATTTATTAAATGTCTGCTATGTTCTTTATAAACTCAAGCCAAGATGTTAAACCTTATGGCTTCTAGGCCAATACTGTTTTTTTCAAGCATAATTTGATGCAGCTGCTAGCACTGAGGGTAATTGGAATTGCTGTGGTATTTCAATGTGAACAGAGGAAGATCAAGGAAAGTTCTCCGCGACCACTTAAATTCACTTCTGTGCTCAAATCAGCTAATTTCGTTTCAACTTAGAACTTCAATTCATTGAATATCTAGTGAACTGTAGAGTTCATTTGTGTCATGCTTCCTTCTAGAAAGTACATTGAATTAATACCGCATCTTTGTATTGCTTGATAGACAAAACAAATCAAGATTTAATTTTATTTGCTCACTGTATATAGTTCAGTCGGTATGTGGTCTGCTCTAGCTGAAGAGAAAAAGATCATGGTCTATTGTCTCGTTCTAATGCCTAGGCTCTATTTCTTGTACTGTTTCCGCTGCTCTCAGGCTTCGCGGAAGGATCGATCGCGGCCCTCTTTCCAGAACATACAGCAACCGGTAGTCGAGGCTATCTAATTCCGTCCACCTGACTGCGCTAGAGAAAAGGGAAAGTGTGTAGTGGGCAAGGAGCAAAGCTTTCGAGTTGGCCACTACCACAGTGCGCGCATGCAGCTACAAGTCATTAAAAAATAAGGCTCAATCAATAAAAAAATAGAATTTGGAGGAAAAAGTAATAAAATATAACTATTCACAGCATTAACAGCCAACCTTGTTCAGTTATTTTGATGACTCACTTGACTTATGTTCTTCACAGATGCCACGTAACCACCGACCTCCTGTGATGGATTTTACGAAGTAAGATAACTGGCAAAGGTCAGAAGCGTAAGTCCGATGATGTGCTGACGAGTCAAGACCGGCCAAAACGACGACGAACGGTGAATAAAGAAGGAAAAAATGATGCGACTCGGCCCATTGAGTTGACAGAACTTGAAAACATCTGTAGAGAAGGTGTTCCGGAAAAAGGCATTTTAGAATTGGTTAGCAAGACTGAAAGGTTCGAGGCGCTGTTAGTTTCAGAAGAAATAAGACCAGATTTGTTGAAACTTGTAATTTCTGCATTTCGCCTTCTGTGCTCAGCGAACACCATAATGAACGAAAACGCCGAGAAGTTGCTACGCTCTACTGCAGCGAAGAAGTTCATAACTGGGACTCTCTCAGAGTTTATTAATGAGATGCCGTTTTCAGAAACTGGCTGGAAAGACGATAGCGATCGTGTCGCTGTGTTAAATGATCTGGCAGGCATCTTCCTTGCGCTGCTCCAGAAGTTCGGTGAAAGCATAGTACATAAGCTGCCGCTTCCTCAGCTAAGTACCTCCTGGGAAGGGTTGAAAAAGAAGAATCTGATTGAAGACACCAGCGATCTTGACAAGAAAATCCGACAAGTCTTCGAGTTCAAAGATCAGGTGATTCGGCGTGCGAAGTCCTGCGCATGATCAGGAGTCGTGGAACGAGCCTCCGCAGAATTTCCGAGAACTTAGTGTCATTCCACAATTATCAGACCTTTGTTCCAGGCCTTTTCTTCGAGAGAACATCATAGACAGAAAGTTTAGGGACTAGATCACTATCTGACGTGCAGTTTCGCCTTCTGAGAGAGGACTTTGTGATACCCCTTCGAGACGGCATCAAGCAACTGACAAAGGGAAGCACCTACCTGATACGAATCCTGCAAGTAAAGTAAGGCGCACCAATGACGTTCCAGTATATACGACGTCACAGTCTTGTATCCCGTATGCAGCAGGAAAGGCCTGGTCTACAGAATCATGTTTGACTTGTCACATCCAAAGGTAAGGCGTGTCAATTGGAAAGATCCAAGCGGCTCAAGTTTGGCACGCTGGTTTGCCTTTCTTCAGACGAGTTCAACGCTCTTGTCTTCGCAACCGTGGAAAATCGAGATGTTAAAGGGCTCAAAGTCGGTGAATTGGAGGTGCGATTTGAAAACGTTGGCATGGAAGAGATAAATCAATTCATTCATCAGGAAGAGAAGTTTGTCATGATAGAGTCACCTGCTTATTTTGAAGCGTACAGACACGTATTGGAAGCCTTGAAGGAGATCAAACCTGAAGAATTCCCCTTCCAGAAGCATATTGTTGAATGCTGTCAGGACGTTGGTCCTCCTGATTATCAAGTCAAGAGAGAAAACAGCAGCGAGTTCAAGTTTAACTTTACTGATGTCTTAGTCGTAAGAACGCCAACAAACCCAGAAAGCCGTGGTTCATATCAACAAGAAGAGTCTCATACTTCTTCTAAGACTGAGCTGGAGTCAAGCCCAGAGGAAAGTCAGTCAGAAAGCGGCAGCAGCAGTGAGGACTCTTCAACTGACATGGACGCTCCAATGGACCAGGAGATACCTTCTGCTGAAGTCGAACACGAGTTCACCAGTAACGTCTATAATTGGCCTGACAACGAAAGCATGGGCTTTAATGAATCACAGATGCGTTGCATTCAAAATGGCGATGACCAGAAAATTTGCCGTTATTCAAGGACCACCAGGGACAGGGAAGACTTATGTGGGTTTGAAGATTGCACGTGTTCTGTTGCAGACAACCTCGATCTGGGAGGACGAGAATGACCGGTCACCAATGTTGATGGTTTTCTTACACGAACCACGCCTTGGATCAGTTTTTGGAAGGGCTCATGCCACTGACGAAAGGTGAGATATATCGTGATTAATGTTGCATGGCATTCGGCAAAAAGAATTGACATGTCTTTTGGTGAAAATTCATCCGCAAAACGATTAACAGCAAGCACAGTTTGATTGGTCTGCCCAACAGATGAGCAGATCACCAGTAGCCAACAATAAAAATAGCCACATGTGAGTGATAAAGATGAATGATGAACATAGGCCGTTGTGCATCACTCCAGTATTAACCTGAATATTTCGGAAATTTTAGTTGGATGGTTGGATTAATGTCAATGATCGGAAGACTTCGAAAAATTGTTCGACCGAAAAATCAGTCGTGAACAATTTTTTGTTTACGTCATCTTTATTGCTGACTGTGTAGGAACAGGGGCGGATCCAGGATTTTTTCTTAGGAGGGGGTGCACCTCTAAGGAATGACGTCACTGACCGGTGAGGTAAACAAATTTTAGAAGCAAATACAACGAAGAAGTTTCATCTCAGGGGGTGGGGTGCGCAACCCTTGCACCCTCCCCCTAGATCCCACCTGACTGAGGAAAGTTCGTTTCGTTTAATCGGTATGAAGTTTAGGAGGTTCTATGTTGAAAATGTCGTCTGAAGGTCAGAGCCAAAAGCATCTCTACATCGATGGTGACCTGAAAATAACGGCCTTGAATCTTACCATAGTATTGCACTGAAATTACCAAAGTGGTACCATGTTTTTGGTAGCACATGCACAAATATTTGCTCGCCAATTAGAAACAGCACCTTGGCAAAACTTGACACCGTTTTGACCAAAAATGTTGCTCAATCCTCATGACAGTGTCCTTTCCTTTTTAGCCTGCGTGGCAGGCGACCGAAAGGGAGGTAACGGGGAAAAGACGAGCGCGCGTACGTGCTCGATCCTTCCGTGCTCGTTTTGACCCTCCACTCCTACGGCCTGCCACGCCGACTATTCCTTTTTAGCGAACAAACTAAGTGCAGTTGCTTTAAAATGAGTAATAAAGTTGTTCTTTCCTCGTTTAGATATTGTTCGTGTTGGTGGGCCGCAGCAGAAACAACAAACTCGACATCGTGTCTTTGAAATATCTTCAGACAACAATTCGTCAAACAGAGAGGTTCCGCAAACCATATTTACAGAGCCAGAATACAAAATGAGCGCGAGACGAGAACGCACAGAGGATTTTTTGAAAGATCTACCGTGTTGTTAAGAGCCCTGAGAACAAGTATTGTGTCCATGCACGTCCTTGGTCACCGAAGATTACATGCTACTGGAACATCGCAGACAACTACTCTCGCAGAAAATCCGGCGAAGGATCAAATGATGACGGACTTCTTGATTGGCTTGAAATTAAAACCTATTGAGCATGAAGAAGATGATGGTTTAGATGATTCGGAGGGGTTTTCAACACCTGGATATGACTATGATTACATCCCTTCAGAAGACAAGATCTCGATGGTCCTTCATGTCAAGTAGAAGCTCTCTCAGTTGAAGACGCTGACGATGCACAGTACATAGAGAAAACCTGACAATGAAGAAGTCATGACGGAAGATGACGAGAGGGAATGTTGATGATATATACAGTTTGGAAACAGAGGATCGTTGGAAGCTTTACAAACTGTGGCGGCACAGGTGAAAGTGTACCACCAAAAACTCTTCCAGACTCGGCAGAATGAGTATGAACTAGCATTACGACGAGAACAGGAGGTAAGGGAAATGGAACGAGCACAATATTCTTAGCAGGGCACGTGTCATTGGCATGACAACTACGTGTGCCGCCAGAGATACCGCCACATTCTCCAGAAAATCTGCCCCAAGATAGTCTTAGTTGAAGAAGCAGCTGAAGTACCTGGAGGCTCACATTATTCCGTCATTGACGAAGGGATGCGAGCACTTGATTTTGATTGGCGATCACCAGCAACTAAGACCCAACCCCGCTGTTTTACGAATTAGCCAAGAAGTACAAATTGGATGTGTCTTTGTTCGAGAGAATGGTGAATGTTGGAATTCAGTGTGAGAGGCTGTCCGTACAACATCGCATGAGACCCGGATTGCTGCCTTGATGAAGCACATCTACCAGGGTCTGGAGAATCACGAGTCAGT
>JAHPZR010033150.1:20000-21002 GCA_019787425.1 Platygyra sinensis | reverse complement strand
ATAATAATAATAATAATAATAATAATAATAATAATAATAATAATAATAATAATAATATCATGTACATGTGGTCCAGATCGAAAACAAACCATAGTTCCGTTGAATTTTCATCATGAACCAGAACCCAAGTGGTTTGCGAGCAAGCTCTCGTTCTCGCATGGGTGAACTGAGAGCCCTCCATCACCACACACCTAGGAAAGCTGGTGTCTGGAAAACCCGAATAACGAATAGTAGGAAGAGTGCGAATAGTCTCGAATAGTCGCGAATAGCCTCCCTCTGTCACCTCTCCGCAACGTGGGATGTAATTTTCCCGCTAAAAAGCATAAATAGACGCTTGTGGGAAAAATTAAAAGGTGTCTCTAAACTTACTTTCTTCTGTGTCACCGCTGCACAGCGTAAATATACTGATGTCTTCATACGTTATTGTTGTGTTTTCTGTTGTTGTTTTTTAATGCCGACGATGGAAAGCTAAGAATCTCGCTCTGAACAGTCTATACGTTACTTGCAAAAATAATTCGGACGTTTTATTCCGTACATCTAATTACTCAAGCCTTAAAGCGAAATTTATGCCTAGGAAACGCAAATTATGCAGGAACAACATCAGTGAAAATGATGAGTTCTGCGGTGGTCTAAAGGTTTTAACGATACAATGACGGAAACAAAAGCACAAATTCTTAAACACGGAGCGATCCTATAAAAGGCAAGGACACGCCCCCTTGAAGCACTTTGTTGGCTTTCCTCTAATGGTGGAAAGCCAGAATAACGGTCGCATAACATAGAAGTCGTGGAGAAATAGCGTTTTTTTCGTCACACCAACGGAGTCATTTACGAAGAATAATATAAGGTAAATAATAAAAATACAGTGAAAATAAAACTTCTATTAAAACTTTAGATGATGGCTTTGGAAGACGAAAAACGATGAATTATCTTCGTCGTTGCTGCACGTGGAACATTCAAATTTCGCCGCTAACTAAAATAACAAGGCTGATGCCTGAGAGCTAT
>JAHPZR010033150.1:0-12500 GCA_019787425.1 Platygyra sinensis | reverse complement strand
TGCTCCATATGCCACTGTGTTTAGAGAGAAGATCAAAGTTTCCAATGCAGTAGAAACCCTTCTTGGCCCGAGAGAGCGCCACACATGCGCGGTTCACACTCTGGATGAAGCCAACTTTCTCGGTTTTGTTGCTGCGCACGAGCGAAAGAAGAATGATGTCGTTCTCTTCACCTTGAAAGTTGTCAACTGTCGTCAATCGAACACTTCTCAACGTTTCAAGGTCTTCCTCTCGGAGGATGTCTTTAATGGCGAACATCTGTCCCATGTAGGTTGTCAGAAGTGTTATTTGATTGGCTCTGTAGCCTTGCTGCAGTAGATAACGACACAGCGCCACCAGATACCTTGCCTCGTGCTCATTGACATGACTGTGCGTCTGATCGCACGACTTCTCTAACTGGCTGTGGTCGATAAAGAACATGTTCTTCTTCATTCCTTTGATGTCTTCGTATTTCTCCACTGACTCGTGATTCTCCAGACCCTGGTAGATGTGCTTCATCAAGGCAGCAATCTCGGGTCTCATGCGATGTTGTACGGACAGCCTCTCACACTGAATTCCAACATTCACCATTCTCTCGAACAAAGACACATCCAATTTGTACTTCTTGGCTAATTCGTAAACAGCGGGGTTGGGTCTTAGTTGCTGGTGATCGCCAATCAAAATCAAGTGCTCGCATCCCTTCGTCAATGACGGAATAATGTGAGCCTCCAGTACTTCAGCTGCTTCTTCAACTAAGACTATCTTGGGGCAGATTTTCTGGAGAATGTGGCGGTATCTGGCGGCACACGTAGTTGTCATGCCAATGACACGTGCCCTGCTAAGAATATTGTGCTCTTCCATTTCCCTTACCTCCTGTTCTCGTCGTAATGCTAGTTCATACTCATTCTGCCGAGTCTGGAAGAGTTTTTGGTGGTACACTTTCACCCTGTGCCGCCACAGTTTGTAAAGCTTCCAACGATCCTCTGTTTCCAAACTGTATATATCATCAACATTCCTCTCTTCATCTTCCGTCATGACTTCTTCATTTGTCAGGTTTTCTCTTATGTACTGTGCATCGTCAGCGTCTTCAACTGAGAGAGCTTCTACTTGACATGAAGGACCATCGAGATCTTTGTCTTCTGAAGGGATGTAATCATAGTCATATCCAGGTGTTGAAAACCCCTCCGAATCATCTAAACCATCATCTTCTTCATGCTCAATAGGTTTAATTTCAAGCCAATCAAGAAGTCCGTCATCATTTGATCCTTCGCCGGATTTCTGCGAGAGTAGTTGTCTGCGATGTTCCAGTAGCATGTAATCTTCGTGACCAAGGACGTGCATGGACACAATACTTGTTCTCAGGGCTCTTAACAACACGGTAGATCTTTCAAAAAATCCTCTGTGCGTTCTCGTCTCGCGCTCATTTTGTATTCTGGCTCTGTAAATATGGTTTGGAACCTCTCTGTTTTGACGAATTGTTGTCTGAAGATATTTCAAAGACACGATGTCGAGTTTGTTGTTTCTGCTGCGGCCACCAACACGAACAATATCTAAAACGAGGAAAGAAAACTTTATTACTCATTTTAAAGCAACTGCACTTAGTTTGTTCGCTAAAAAGGAATAGTCGGCGTGGCAGGCCGTAGGAGTGGAGGGTCAAAACGAGCACGGAAGGATCGAGCACGTACGCGCGCTCGTCTTTTCCCGTTACCTCCCTTTCGGTCGCCTGCCACGCAGGCTAAAAAGGAAAGGACACTGTCATGAGGATTGAGCAACATTTTTGGTCAAAACGGTGTCAAGTTTTGCCAAGGTGCTGTTTCTAATTGGCGAGCAAATATTTGTGCATGTGCTACCAAAACATGGTACCACTTTGGTAATTTCAGTGCAATACTATGGTAAGATTCAAGGCCGTTATTTTCAGGTCACCATCGATGTAGAGATGCTTTTGGCTCTGACCTTCAGACGACATTTTCAACATAGAACCTCCTAAACTTCATACCGATTAAACGAAACGAACTTTCCTCAGTCAGGGGGGATCTAGGGGGAGGGTGCAAGGGTTGCGCACCCCACCCCCTGAGATGAAACCTTCTTCGTTGTATTTGCTTCTAAAATTTGTTTACCTCACCGGTCAGTGACGTCATTCCTTAGAGGTGCACCCCCTCCTAAGAAAAATCCTGGATCCGCCCCTGTTCCTACACAGTCAGCAATAAAGATGACGTAAACAAAAAATTGTTCACGACTGATTTTTCGGTCGAACAATTTTTCGAAGTCTTCCGATCATTGACATTAATCCAACCATCCAACTAAAATTTCCGAAATATTCAGGTTAATACTGGAGTGATGCACAACGGCCTATGTTCATCATTCATCTTTATCACTCACATGTGGCTATTTTTATTGTTGGCTACTGGTGATCTGCTCATCTGTTGGGCAGACCAATCAAACTGTGCTTGCTGTTAATCGTTTTGCGGATGAATTTTCACCAAAAGACATGTCAATTCTTTTTGCCGAATGCCATGCAACATTAATCACGATATATCTCACCTTTCGTCAGTGGCATGAGCCCTTCCAAAAACTGATCCAAGGCGTGGTTCGTGTAAGAAACCATCAACATTGGTGACCGGTCATTCTCGTCCTCCCAGATCGAGGTTGTCTGCAACAGAACACGTGCAATCTTCAAACCCACATAAGTCTTCCCTGTCCCTGGTGGTCCTTGAATAACGGCAAATTTTCTGGTCATCGCCATTTTGAATGCACGCATCTGTGATTCATTAAAGCCCATGCTTTCGTTGTCAGGCCAATTATAGACGTTACTGGTGAACTCGTGTTCGACTTCAGCAGAAGGTATCTCCTGGTCCATTGGAGCGTCCATGTCAGTTGAAGAGTCCTCACTGCTGCTGCCGCTTTCTGACTGACTTTCCTCTGGGCTTGACTCCAGCTCAGTCTTAGAAGAAGTATGAGACTCTTCTTGTTGATATGAACCACGGCTTTCTGGGTTTGTTGGCGTTCTTACGACTAAGACATCAGTAAAGTTAAACTTGAACTCGCTGCTGTTTTCTCTCTTGACTTGATAATCAGGAGGACCAACGTCCTGACAGCATTCAACAATATGCTTCTGGAAGGGGAATTCTTCAGGTTTGATCTCCTTCAAGGCTTCCAATACGTGTCTGTACGCTTCAAAATAAGCAGGTGACTCTATCATGACAAACTTCTCTTCCTGATGAATGAATTGATTTATCTCTTCCATGCCAACGTTTTCAAATCGCACCTCCAATTCACCGACTTTGAGCCCTTTAACATCTCGATTTTCCACGGTTGCGAAGACAAGAGCGTTGAACTCGTCTGAAGAAAGGCAAACCAGCGTGCCAAACTTGAGCCGCTTGGATCTTTCCAATTGACACGCCTTACCTTTGGATGTGACAAGTCAAACATGATTCTGTAGACCAGGCCTTTCCTGCTGCATACGGGATACAAGACTGTGACGTCGTATATACTGGAACGTCATTGGTGCGCCTTACTTTACTTGCAGGATTCGTATCAGGTAGGTGCTTCCCTTTGTCAGTTGCTTGATGCCGTCTCGAAGGGGTATCACAAAGTCCTCTCTCAGAAGGCGAAACTGCACGTCAGATAGTGATCTAGTCCCTAAACTTTCTGTCTATGATGTTCTCTCGAAGAAAAGGCCTGGAACAAAGGTCTGATAATTGTGGAATGACACTAAGTTCTCGGAAATTCTGCGGAGGCTCGTTCCACGACTCCTGATCATGCGCAGGACTTCGCACGCCGAATCACCTGATCTTTGAACTCGAAGACTTGTCGGATTTTCTTGTCAAGATCGCTGGTGTCTTCAATCAGATTCTTCTTTTTCAACCCTTCCCAGGAGGTACTTAGCTGAGGAAGCGGCAGCTTATGTACTATGCTTTCACCGAACTTCTGGAGCAGCGCAAGGAAGATGCCTGCCAGATCATTTAACACAGCGACACGATCGCTATCGTCTTTCCAGCCAGTTTCTGAAAACGGCATCTCATTAATAAACTCTGAGAGAGTCCCAGTTATGAACTTCTTCGCTGCAGTAGAGCGTAGCAACTTCTCGGCGTTTTCGTTCATTATGGTGTTCGCTGAGCACAGAAGGCGAAATGCAGAAATTACAAGTTTCAACAAATCTGGTCTTATTTCTTCTGAAACTAACAGCGCCTCGAACCTTTCAGTCTTGCTAACCAATTCTAAAATGCCTTTTTCCGGAACACCTTCTCTACAGATGTTTTCAAGTTCTGTCAACTCAATGGGCCGAGTCGCATCATTTTTTCCTTCTTTATTCACCGTTCGTCGTCGTTTTGGCCGGTCTTGACTCGTCAGCACATCATCGGACTTACGCTTCTGACCTTTGCCAGTTATCTTACTTCGTAAAATCCATCACAGGAGGTCGGTGGTTACGTGGCATCTGTGAAGAACATAAGTCAAGTGAGTCATCAAAATAACTGAACAAGGTTGGCTGTTAATGCTGTGAATAGTTATATTTTATTACTTTTTCCTCCAAAATCTATTTTTTTATTGATTGAGCCTTATTTTTTAATGACTTGTAGCTGCATGCGCGCACTGTGGTAGTGGCCAACTCGAAAGCTTTGCTCCTTGCCCACTACACACTTTCCCTTTTCTCTAGCGCAGTCAGGTGGACGGAATTAGATAGCCTCGACTACCGGTTGCTGTATGTTCTGGAAAGAGGGCCGCGATCGATCCTTCCGCGAAGCCTGAGAGCAGCGGAAACAGTACAAGAAATAGAGCCTAGGCATTAGAACGAGACAATAGACCATGATCTTTTTCTCTTCAGCTAGAGCAGACCACATACCGACTGAACTATATACAGTGAGCAAATAAAATTAAATCTTGATTTGTTTTGTCTATCAAGCAATACAAAGATGCGGTATTAATTCAATGTACTTTCTAGAAGGAAGCATGACACAAATGAACTCTACAGTTCACTAGATATTCAATGAATTGAAGTTCTAAGTTGAAACGAAATTAGCTGATTTGAGCACAGAAGTGAATTTAAGTGGTCGCGGAGAACTTTCCTTGATCTTCCTCTGTTCACATTGAAATACCACAGCAATTCCAATTACCCTCAGTGCTAGCAGCTGCATCAAATTATGCTTGAAAAAAACAGTATTGGCCTAGAAGCCATAAGGTTTAACATCTTGGCTTGAGTTTATAAAGAACATAGCAGACATTTAATAAATTTGAGACGCCTTTCTCGAGACTAACCATGTGGTTTGAAAGTGACGGTACGGATTTATATGCAGGCGGCTAAATTTCCTCGGTGGTTTGTGTGTAATAGATAATATGTTTTGCGGTGTAACTTGACTGCCAAGAATAGAACATGATAAACGTTTCACGGTCACCGACGCCGTCTTGATTGTGGGGCAAACACGGAAAAATTTACAGTGAATGTATGGGAAAAATCGTGATTTTGATGCTCGATAACTTGAGGAAGGTTGACATTCTACAATTTCTATGAATTGCAACTAAAAATACTAGCTAAAAAGAGGTAACCGATCAAATTTGAGAATTGTACTCTACAAAGAAAGCCGGAAATTTAATTTTTTATTTTTCAGATATTTGTCTGCATGTAAAATGGAGTCGTCGTTCGTGGGAAAATTTAGAAGCATTTGTATGAATTAGAACTAAAAGACGACGCTTTCCAGCAAACCGATGCCCTTCAATTTAAGCGGTTTAACTCTTTTAATTAAGCTTACCTAATATCTCTAGTTTGCAATTCACAGAAATTTCAGAATATCAACCTTCCTCGAGTTATGGAGCATCAAAATCACGATTTTTCCCATACATTCATTTAAATTTTGCCGTGTTTGCCCCACAACCAAGATGACATCGGCGACGTGAAACCTTCAAGAGCGGGCGCGTGAATTACAATCGACTCAAAATTTCAACATCTTTTCTCGTTGTTCTAATCGTTTCGTCTGTAAAATTTTGCAAAACGATAGCGCGGGAAAAGGACTGAAACGCTGCAACTGGAGGTATAAAATCATGTGGTATGTTGTACAAAGTAGGTTGAGTTGTTTCGCAATGTGAGCAAACCTAGCCTGTCTTACTTCAATAACAATGAAAAGGCCCTAAAGAGACAAGTATTTGATCAACTTACCTTTAAATTCTTCTAAGTGATTTGTCGACTCATTTCTAGGTACTATCAGACGAACAATTATTCATACGAAACATGTAATTTCTCTGTAAAAATATTACACTTCGCAACATGCATTTAAAAGAACATTCTCGATTCCAGGAAAACCTATTTCCTTTCTCGCTTCTCAGAAAGCTCCCGTTTTTTATGCTAACAATCACCCGTGCATGCGTCGTTGTCATTGGTCCGTTATTTTTAGCCGTCGATTCCTAGAAACGTCTTCCTCCGGTCAAGTGCAGCACACTGATCTTCCAAATAAACAGAGCCGATGAATCCGAGTCCTGAATTTTGCTTCACATGCTTACATTGGTCATGAATAACACTTTACTGGCCCTAAAATCATCCACTAGACCTTCAGGTAGTCTAATACCGCCTTTCGGGGAGAATTTTGAGTGAAGTTTTCTTGAGAAATAGATTTCTATCGAGCTTACTTTGATATTCAAAAGGTAAATTCTCTTCGCTCGCGCTATCATTACGTCAATTTCGTTTTGTTCTAGAAACACGATTTAGACCAATCAGCGCACGTGCTTTCTTTGAGCTATTTACTGCACCGAAATACGTCAATGCCCCTTCCGTTCAGAATTTTACTAGTATAAATCCCCGTTGTTAGCATCTGTCGGTGCTCTAATCGAACGGTTTTATATTATCTAAAGATTTGCAAAATGGTAACTCATCCCTCTGGGAGAGGAGGTGGGGTGATGAATTACTTGTGAGAAATGCATGTAAAACTGTACAAAGTGTGCTGACATTCCATTTATTTGACTCTTGTCGCAACCTCGTTCCCAGGGTCCTCTCTTAACTTCGAAGTAGAGAGAGAGGACCCTGGGAACGAAGTTGTCTTTGTCGAGCAATGATCAGCAAAAGTGTACAAGTGGAGAAGTGTCTTTCCATTTAATGATGATTATTAAACTTCAAGGACTTCAAGATACTGTATTAATTTACCTGAAAAGTCTACTGACTATACAAGCAAAAGAACTGTATGGAACCAAACAAGGAGAATTCATATTTCAAACCCGACAAAAAAATATGTCACAAAAGTTTGTTGTACCTCTACCATAATAACTACTTTTTATTGTACAAAGAATTGTCATGCACAATGTCCATGACTAAAATGCAGTATAACTTTACTTAACCCTTCCAAAGTCAGGCAAGAATTAATGTACAAATTCACAATATTCCTTTAGAATAGAACTTAGTAGATAACAATACCGAGTATTGTTTACTTCAGCCTTACTCTTTGAAATACTTCAGCACTGCAGTGGTTAGGCAAACTTTCAAGTAACTTAAATATCATACATCATTCAATCCAAGAAAATTAAACATTGTAAGCTCTTTAACTCACAAATATAAATCTATTTTTATTAGACCCTAAATATTTAAAAATTATAGAGCAGCCTCAATAAGAGCATAACTTAGTAATAAATCATGCTTTCCGACTGTTTTAGATACAAAAGAACATACAGGGTACAAGAGGGAGAGTATACATGAAAAAAATTCAACCTTCTTGCACACTCCATAAACTTAGGCATCCTAAAGTCACCTCTAGTGTCTCACTAGGTAAGAGAAAAAAAATTAATACAAAGAAAAATCACGTTTTCTAATACTCTGGGCCAGGTTGTGCAAAGCCCAGTTAGGCTGAACGAAGATTAGAGAGAAATTTGATTTCAGTTTTGAAACTTTTCAGCAAGTATTTCTGCTTATATTTTTTTCTGTCCATCAGGTTTGAGCTTGAGTAATCTTAAGCAGTCACAACATCTACATACAAGAGAAATTAATACTTTGGTTAACTTTTAATCCTAGGTTAGCGTTAACCCACTTTTGAACAGCCTGGCCCCTGGAGTTTACATGAACAAGACAACATTCAAATTCTATCCTTACTTCTGATTTTAAAGCCTATGAGATTGACGTCCTATGAGAAGTCTCTCATTTTCCCTCAGGTTCAGTTAGTGAGTGGGTGAGCATGTGAACATGCAACCAGTGGTAGATCTAGGGGAGGGGACTGTCCCTCCCCTCCCTTAAAAAAAAAACACAAAAGGAAGAAAAGCAGGCAGGGCAAGCAAAACTGCACCCCTCATTTCCCCCCCCCCCCCCACCTCCCTCCTCCTCACCCCCATTAGCTCAAGGGCTAGGTCTGCCACTGGCAACTCCTCCCACCACAAGGTGGTTTTCATGCATGCTTACCATTTTGAGTTGTTCTGAGAGAAAAATGAGTGACTTATCTCATCACATGTAATACACTGAAAACAATCCATTTACAAAGTAACGTCCATTTACAAGTGCAGCAATTCACATTGAGCTCGAACAAGGCAACAAAACTTATTCACTCTTGGGTTTTGTAATACATGTTTAGTACGTATGACCCAAAGCAAATATTGAATTAGTGTTTGTATTGTTGTTTGGGAAGTGTATACAATCATTTGCTTCTAAATTTATTGCACAGGTAATGTAACAAATTCAGCCATATAATAGCCTCTAAAGAGTGCTTTTATGACAACACGACAGCCATTTTGGCATCTCAACGATGAAACAGTGGTCATCCTGGTAACTTAAATCACTCCATGGGAGTGGTTTGAATTACCAACATAGCCATCAACATGGTTTGAGTTAGTTTCTTATGTTCTAATGAACCACCATGGCTGATGATCACGGGTGAAAAGGCTCTATAGTAGAACTCTAATGTGATTGTACTGTATGCATGCTCATCTAGTTAAAATCTTCAAGAGGAGTACCTTATGGATCATAAGTAATGTTTTATTTTCTAGCACCTCGTGTCCTAGGGTGCTTTCCATTCGATCAAAAATTCCAAAAGTTTCAAAGTGGGCTCAAATGGTACATTAATTTACAGAAAATGCCTTGGAAATGGTTGAATTTCCTAAACAAAATCAGTCAAAAACTATGGAAATGCTGGGAGGGAAACAGAAATTAGAAATGTGTGTACCTTGCAAATCGGTCCTCCAGAAAATTCCAAAATATGCTTTAATTCCCATTTGCCACTGAGAATTTCCAGAAATGCAAACAGGGGTTTTTAATCTCACGAAAAACACCCTTAAACAAGAGGTTTAATTGCAGTATTCTCTTCTTTTATTATTAATTTTGACAATCAGTTTTCTCTCCTTTGAACAAAGTCAATGAAGATTCTGATGAAAAATAACTTAATTGCGATAGAAAATTCAAATGCAGGCATTTGGCATTACTGGTGGGCCTGTGTGGGTTTGAAAGTCGCAATTCACAAAATTTTAGCATTAAGTGCAGGTAGTAAAAACATACAGCAAGCCAACATAATTATTAGTCATATTCACATTTGTATTACATACAGTATACAAACTCCATACAGGAAAATTTAAGGTGGCTCTGAAATACGTTCTAAAGCAGTTGGTGTGAGGAGACCAACAACACACATTGCTACATTCAATTTACTGCTAAGAATAAAAATCCTACGGTTGGGATTAATTTGGTGAAAGGCCACAATGTGAGTTGATATTTTGGCTAAATTTTAACAAAGGCAAGAAATAAGGCTTCAGTCAGAGCCACCTTAAATTAAGCTTAATGTACAATTATGATATACATGGAATAATTATTGTACAGTATGTAGCAGTCATTGCTTGATGCATAACTTGAAGTTTACAGGTGTATGTAATAAGGAGTATTCAAAGTTACCATAATTTTTGGTCTTGTTTAATCCATACCACATAAAGTAAATAAGAAAGCAATTGTATTATTGGTAACATTAGAAGTTTCTGAACCATTGCGAAAAAATTTGCTCTCCAGTTAGACTATTCACTGGAACCTATTGCAGCATTCTGACAATATGTATACAGTTCAATTATTTTTCTCGCTTTCCTTTTCTTGCTGCTGCTGATTTTCTTGGGAGTTATTTTCCTGTTGAAAGAATGAAATAAAAGTCAATTAAAGTACTTTTCATAGCTTACTTAACAAGATTATTATTGTTAGTTTCTCTTCACTCCATGTGCATGTACATGTATATATACAAGCCATTCAATTCAGGTTTCAGTTGATTTGAATAAAGGTTGGAACTCAGAGTCTAAGACAGAATTTGTTTGATTCGAATTTGTGGTGTAAGTTAAAAACACGACTTCACCCTTAATATGAACAACATGTACATGTACATGGACAAAGATGTTTACATAACAGACGTTTTTCTAACCTGTAGATTGGGAATTGCATTTCTTGTAGCCTGATCTTCTTGCTTTTCTTTAAAAAAAAGACAATTACAACAGGTCAATACATTCTCCACATTTATACAATGAAAGTTTCTGACATGGACTTGAGGGGAAAGAGCAAACATCTTTAAAATGCGAGTGCACAAAATTTAAGGAACAAAAAAACACTTACTTCTAAACATAGCTCTTTCACGCTTATCAAAGTACCACACCGTAATAGCGTATCTGAAGGGAAGAAAAGTAAAGATTGGGACACATAACACATTAGTTCAAAAAAGTTTGACATTCACAAATTTATAAAATACAACCCAATGATCATATGTCAAGATTTTCACATGAAAAGGTTTTTCTGTGTTCATGTGCGTGTGCTATGCATTTTAGATGCAGTTTTGGACCACCTTTGAATAACAGGCTTATAAATATTGAAGCCTTAACAAATAGCTTATAAAAGACAGACTTGGGATCATAGAGTTACCAGGGTTATGTTTTGTGGGGGAGGGGAGGGTCCTTGCATGTAGCTGGGGGGGGGGGGGGGGCATTCCAATAAAGGGGGAGGGGTAATAGCCACTAAAAACACTGGAGGTCATAGTTTCATAAACTTGGGCAGCAACAGTATAATCCCAAGTTTGAAATATTAATTCTCCTTACTGATTGTCGCACTTTTCTTGGTATGTTAGTTCTAAGAATTTAGTGTTACATGTATATCAAGAAAACATTCCTAGTTGATGATTATCTTTATTCCCATCACCTTACACTGATATCAACTAACCTAACATCGTGAGATGGCTCTACTTCGTGAGGGTTTCTGCGATCTGACCAAAACAACAGAAGCCTGTCCAGTTTGGGTAAAATTTTGACAGCCTCTTCGCTACCGCCAGGATACAGTTTTAACATACCTCCTTTCTGTAATAGGAGGCAATAATGGCATATTCAGTTAATAATGTGAAAATTTAGAACATCTATAACTAAAGAATGATACATGTACTCCCTCACGAAGGGCAATAACAGGTGAAAGGCATTCAAGACATACAATACAGTCTGATCACAGGTAGACTAAGTATCTTGAAGTGGCGTACCAGTAATTGGTAAACCGCAAGGCCAATACTATTTTTGGATTTCCACTCCTATTTACTGACAATTTGAAATAAAAAGTTAACAAAGTAAAACTGAGTTGAAAATACCGTGATTGTAATCAGGCATGATATAAAACGAAATTGTAATTGTAGCGTTGACACTGATTAAAAAGTTTCTTGAAAAAGTAAGACATTTCGATCACTTTAGTGACCTTCATCAGCTATGTAGGCAAAGCGTGGTACTCCAATAAGGAAGAGAACTCAATCAATGAGAATCAAGAATTTTTTGGTACATTTCTAGCACATGCATTACGCATATTTGTTACCTACCTGTCTATTTTACCATGGTTAGTATTATTTGCATACGTAACTAACGAGGGTCACCGAAGTGATCGAAACATTTTTTTAAAAAACTTTTTAATCAGTGTCAACCCTGCAATTACAATTTCGCTGAGTTGGTAAGCTTCTATTATCAAGCAGAATTAATCAAGATGCTCTGATAAATTGAATGCAAGTTGCCTGTTGTCTCCGAAAGTATATGAGATTAAAGAAGAAATAATTAAAGTATTAAAGTGCTCTGACCTCCTCTGTCCAGCCTGGATTCAAGTAGTAAAGCGTTGTTATACATCGTCCATCTTGGTTAGGATTATCTACATGTCTCTTGTATCCAGTACCTTGTCCAGGATAGCATGCAACCATCGCCTGCTTTCAACAAGGAAAAACACAATCAAATCTTCAGTTTAAATAACTTTACGTACAAGTAGATTACATGTACATGTACAGTGTACATTAGATATGACTAGATTAAGTACTGGGAAGAGGAAGCTCAGCCTTAGAGCTGATTCAAATATAATAGACTAATGGCTCAAAGGGTTGTTACCAAAACATACATATGAACGTTATTGACCTAGTGTGAGGTCTGTATTGAAGAATATTGGTCTTGCTCTTTTTGTCCTTTTCTTTTTTTCAGGTCAAGTTTATCGACCATAAACCTGCCAAAAAAAATCTCAACCAATAATTCTCCAACACAGACTGAACATGATACAGCACGGTTCATTTAAGTATTTGTTATAATGGCTCTTTTT
>JAHPZR010033149.1:0-15385 GCA_019787425.1 Platygyra sinensis | reverse complement strand
GAAAATTCAAATGCAGGCATTTGGCATTACTGGTGGGTCTGTGTGGGTTTTTAAAGTCGCAATTCACAAAATTTTAGCATTAAGTGCGGGTAGTAAAAACATACAGCAAGCCAACATAATTATTAGTCATATTCACATTTGTATTACATACAGTATACAAACATGTACATATATGTACCAAAACGTTATGTCTCGCCAAATAACAAACATTCCATACAGGAAAATTTAAGGTGGCTCTGAAATACTTTCTAAAACAGCTGGTGTGAGGAGACCAACAACACACATTAATTGCAACACTCAATTTACTGCTAAGAATAAAAATCCTACGGTTGGGATTAATTTGGTGAAAGGCCACAATGTGAGTTGATATTTTGGCTAAATTTTAACAAAGGCAAGAAATAAGGCTTCAATCAGAGCCACCTTAAATTAAGCTTAATGTACAATTATGATATACATGGAATAATTATTGTACAGTATGTAGCAGTCATTGCTTGATGCATAACTTGAAGTTTACAGGTGTATGTAAGGAGTATTCAAAGTTACCATAATTTTTGGTCTTGTTTAATCCATAC
Organism: Platygyra sinensis; assembly: GCA_019787425.1. Lineage (NCBI taxonomy): Eukaryota > Metazoa > Cnidaria > Anthozoa > Scleractinia > Merulinidae > Platygyra > Platygyra sinensis. The sequence goes on along the minus strand of JAHPZR010033149.1, from coordinate 14,813 downwards.
CACATAAAGTAAATAAGAAAGCAATTGTATTATTGGTAACATTAGAAGTTTCTGAACCATTGCGAAAAAATTTGCTCTCCAGTTAGACTATTCACTGGAACCTATTGCAGCATTCTGACAATATGTATTAACAGTTCAATTATTTTTCTCGCTTTCCTTTTCTTGCTGCTGCTGATTTTCTTGGGAGTTATTTTCCTGTTGAAAGAATGAAATAAAAGTTAATTAAAGTACTTTTCATAGCTTACTTAACAAGATTATTATTGTTAGTTTCTCTTCACTCCATGTGCATGTACATGTATATATACAAGCCATTCAATTCAGGTTTCAGTTGATTTGAATAAAAGTTGGAACTCAGAGTCTAAGACAGAATTTGTTTGATTCGAATTTGTGGTGTAAGTTAAAAACACGACTTCACCCTTAATATGAACAACATGTACATGTACATGGACAAAGATGTTTACATTCTATATACAAGGCTAAAATGTTAAAAAATTAAAAAGTTTAAACCAAACGTTTTCGGCTGTTTGCCATCATCGGCTGTTTGCCCTGATGATGGCAAACAGCCGAAAACGTTTGGTTTAAACTTTTTAATTTTTTAACATTTTAGCCTTGTATATAGAATACATCTTACAAAGCGAACATTATGGACAAAGATGTTTACGTAACAGACGTTTTTCTAACCTGTAGATTGGGAATTGCATTTCTTGTAGCCTGATCTTCTTGCTTTTCTTTAAAAAAAAATAAGACAATTACAACAGGTCAATACATTCTCCACATTTATACAATAAAAGTTTCTGACATGGACTTGAGGGGAAAGAGCAAACATCTTAAAAATGCAAGCGCACAAAATTTAAGGAACAAAAAAACACTTACTTCTAAACATAGCTCTTTCACGCTTATCAAAGTACCACACCGTAATAGCGTATCTGAAGGGAAGAAAAGTAAAGATTTGGACACATAACACATTAGTTCAAAAAAGTTTGACATTCATAAATTTATAAAATACAACCCAATGATCATATGTCAAGTTTTTCACATGAAAAGGTTTTTCTGTGTTCATGTGTGTGTGCTATGCATTTTAGATGCAGTTTTGGACCACTTTTGAATAACAGGCTTATAATTGAAGCCTTAACAAATAGCTTATAAAAGTCAGACTTGGGACCAGGGTTATGTTTTGTGGGGGAGGGGAGGGTCCTTGCATGTAGCTTGGGGGGCATTCCAATAAAGGGGGAAGGGTAACAGCCACTAAAAACACTGGAGGTCATAGTTTCATAAACTTGGGCAGCAACAGTATAATCCCAAGTTTGAAATATTAATTCTCCTTACTGATTGTCGCACTTTTCTTGGTATGTTAGTTCTAAGAATTTAGTGTTACATGTATATCAAGAAAACATTCCTAGTTGATGATTATCTTTATTCCCATCACCTTACACTGATATCAACTAACCTAACATCGTGAGATGGCTCTACTTCGTGAGGGTTTCTGCGATCTGACCAAAACAACAGAAGCCTGTCCAGTTTGGGTAAAATTTTGACAGCCTCTTCGCTACCGCCAGGATACAGTTTTAACATACCTCCTTTCTGTAATAGGAGGCAATAATGGCATATTCAGTTAATAATGTGAAAATTTAGAACATCTATAACTAAAGAATGATACATGTACTCCCTCACGAAGGGCAATAACAGGTGAAAGGCATTCAAGACATACAATACAGTCTGATCACAGGTAGACTACAGTAAGTATCTTGAAGTGGCGTACCAGTAATTGGTAAACCGCAAGGCCAATACTATTTTTGGATTTCCACTCCTATTTACTGACAATTTGAAATAAAAAGTTAACAAAGTAAAACTGAGTTGAAAATACCGTGATTGTAATCAGGCATGATATAAAACGAAATTGTAATTGTAGCGTTGACACTGATTTAAAAGTTTCTTGAAAAAGTAAGACATTTCGATCACTTTAGTGACCTTCATCAGCTATGTAGGCAAAGCGTGGTACTCCAATAAGGAAGAGAACTCAAGCAATGAGCACATTGAGTTTCCACATGTGTACCTCAATCTCAAGAATTTTTTGGAACATTTCTAGCACATGCATTATGCATATTTGTTACCTACCTGTCTATTTTACCATGGTTAGTATTATTTGCATACGTAACTAACGAGGGTCACCGAAGTGATCGAAACATTTTTTAAAAAAACTTTTTAATCAGTGTCAACCCTGCAATTACAATTTCGCTGAGTTGGTAAGCTTCTATTATCAAGCAGAATTAATCAAGATGCTCTGATAAATTGAATGCAAGTTGCCTGTTGTCTCCGAAAGTATATGAGATTAAAGAAGAAATAATTAAAGTATTAAAGTGCTCTGACCTCCTCTGTCCAGCCTGGATTCAAGTAGTAAAGCGTTGTTATACATCGTCCATCTTGGTTAGGATTATCTACATGTCTCTTGTATCCAGTACCTTGTCCAGGATAGCATGCAACCATCGCCTGCTTTCAACAAGGAAAAACACAATCAAATCTTCAGTTTGAATAACTTTACGTACAAGTAGATTACATGTACATGTACAGTGTACATTAGATATGACTAGATTAAGTACTGGGAAGAGGAAGCTCAGCCTTAGAGCTGATTCAAATAATTATAATAGACTAATGGCTCAAAGGGTTGTTACCAAAACATACATATGAACGTTATTGACCTAGTGTGAGGTCTGTATTGAAGAATATTGGTCTTGCTCTTTTTGCCCTTTTCTTTTTTTCAGGTCAAGTTTATCGACCATAAACCTGCAAAAAAAATCTCAACCAATAATTCTCCAACACAGACTGAACATGATACAGCACGGTTCATTTAAGTACCTATTTGTTATAATGGCTCTTTTTAATCTGGGTGTGGACAAAACCTGGGCCCGGGCCCATGGGCTGGCCCATGGGCTAGCCCATGGGCTAGCCCATGGGCCACCCTATGGGCTACCCTATGGGCTACCTTATTTTGATGATTTTATAATTTCACAATAATTTTATCAATACGATTTTTTTAATTATTTGTATTGTATTCATATCGGTGTAAAATGTTCGGCAACCTGACCTTTTTGTTGCTTTTGTCGCCACTCTACAAAACCTTGAAGGGAAGCATAGTTGGTAGCGCGTACGGGAATTTTGTCTTTTGATCGAAGTTTTGAAAATCTGAATAAATGATAGGAAATCAATAGAAGAATTTAAAACAAATTGAACATATTTATGGGGAAACTCTTCAGGCAAAATTTTCTATACGTGTTTGTTCGAAGAACTATTTAATCGGGAGAAAGCCAGTTCAAAACCAGCTCTATTTTCGCGGCGACCGTTTTCAATGCTTCCATTTTCCCTTTTTTTACCCCTGAAAGTTCTGTATTTCATCTGGATGTCTACTCAACTCACCACAGAAAAAGCTGACTCATATTTTGCCAATTCGGCAAGTGCAATCGAACTGAGTGTGTGATTTCTTTCGTGGAAATTACTCAGTACAGCATTGACCGGTATTTCAACGCGCGGAAGCTGCGTCCCTTATCTTGGCACAGGTTTCTTCAAGTTCTTTACTTTATTTAGTACTTTCTTCCTCAAGTTTAAACTTTAATTCTTGCCTCATTTCCTCGGCAAACTTTTCACGTGGGCTTAGTAACTGGCGCCTGCTTGTCGGAAGGGAAACGTCACTCGTTTTCAGTATTCAATGTAACCTGCGCAATATAAATGTAAATTATTTATTTTTGTTGTTGACTCTTCTAGCTGCTTTTTACGCTCTCAAGTGTTCTTTTAGTCAAGAAATAATGTTCAATTAAGACTAGTCTTGAGAGTAGTCTTTTATGGAAAATGGAGATCTTCTACCAGATACAATTATTTCGGTGGGTTGTGCCCGTTAATAGTTTCACAGCAGGTTTTTTCCTGGGGTCGTAATTCAACACTCAGTTTTTGCGTGTGTATCGTGGTAGCCGTAAAGACCGTAAACGGCGCTCATATTTATTGTAGAGAAGTCGCTTTAAGCCATTTCTAGTCTTAGTAAAACATTAAAAGATGGTCAAAAATGACTTTATTGAGTGGCTTATTGAGCAACTGACTGGCAGTGTTCAGCTTTTTGTCAATAGTTCCTAAGGGAACAAAACAGTTTTGACACCAAGTTGTTCCTAGGGCTTGAATCGACGAGACAAGCAAAGCTGTGCATGCAGTTAAATGGCTTTTTTGGGAGAATATATTTTATTTTTTTTAATTTGTTTTCTCAAAGTGCAACTTTACCTGTGTCAGTTTATTTGTTTCTTTATTTGTCAATCTACAATTTTTATCTTACTATTTTTCAGCGCTGAATATTTTTCAAGGTTTTAATTTGAACTTTGCGAGAACTTTTAGGACGCGCAGTTGACGAGTTGTTGAATGGTTCAAGGCTAATTCACACGGGCAGTTTATATTTGGAAAGCAAAGCTTGAGTTTGTTTCGAGGCAACACGGCTTTCCAGCAAAACCGAAGGTGTAAGTTCTCCCAGTTTCTAGACATGGTCAAAACTGTTCTTAACTTTTAACTTTTTCTTTCGTAAAAGTGAACTGCTAACTATACCATTTGGACTGAATGTAATATACGCAATATGAACAGCCCACTTCAGGCGGCGTGAATTCTTTAATAATTTACATTTATATTGCGCAGGTTACATTGAATACTAAAAACGAGTGACGTTTCTCTTCCGACAAGCAGGCGCCAGTTACTAAGCCCACGTGAAAAGTTTGCCGAGGAAATGAGGCAAGAATTAAAGTTTAAACTTGAGGAAGAAAGCACTAAATAAAGTAAAGAACTTGAAGAAACCTGTGCCAAGATAAGGGACGCAGCTTCCGCGTGTTGAAATACCGGTCAATGCTGTACTGAGTAATTTCCACGAAAGAAATCGCACACTCAGTTCGATCGCACTTGCCGAATTGGCAAAATATGAGTCAGTTTTTTTCTGTGGTGAGTTGAGTAGACATCCAGATGAAATACAGAACTTTTAGGGGTAAAAAAGGGAAAATGGAAGCATTGAAAACGGTCGCCGCGAAAATAGAGCTGGTTTTGAACTGGCTTTCTCTCCTGGCTTTCTGACCTTTTTCGCTTGTACATTTTGTTTTCCCAATACAGATCATGTGATGATACTCAGGAGATTTGATCCTTTGTTTTGTTCATTAAAAAGATAAGATGCAAGCATGAATATGTCTGCATGTACTTTTTAATGAACAAAACAAAGGATCAAATCTCCTGAGTATCATCACATGATCTGTATTGGGAAAACAAAATGTACAAGCGAAAAAGGTCTATTTGTTTTAAATTCTTCTATTGATTTCCTATCATTTCTTCAGATTTTCAAAACTTCGATCAAGAGACAAAATTCCCGTACGCGCTACCAACTATGCTTCCCTTCAAGGTTTTGTAGAGTGGCGACAAAAGCGACAAAAAGGTCAAGTTGCTGAACATTTTGCACCGATATGAATACAATACAACTAATTTAAAAAATCGTATTGATAAAATTATTGTGAAATTATAAAATCATCAAAATAAGGTAGCCCATAGGGTAGCCCATAGGGTGGCCCATGGGCTAGCCCATGGGCTAGCCCATGGGCCAGCCCATGGGCCCGGGCCCAGGTTTTGTCCACACCCTTTTAATCTGCTGATAAATTGATTCGTCTTCACAATCTATGCTTGATGAATGCGTGTGTGAAAGAGATAAACATTTCTCATGTCAGTTTTGTGAACATTTCACTGAAATTGTCCTCCAAACATTAACAAAGACAAAACGATTTCTATCAAACAGAACACTGTTTATTTTGCGCCATGAATTGTGAAAAAATATGCCGATATTGATTCATGAGCTGTTCATCTTAGCAGTCTGTATTGAAAAATTTGAACCACTTCGGGAACCAATCAGAATTCTCCTTTTTGATTGCCGCCCAGTTCAGCTATCTACATGTAAGAAATTAATGTACCATAGCATTCTTACTAGAAGAGACATGATCAAAATGTGAGAATTCTGAGAAGTAGAGTTGAGAACTGTGGGAGAGCAGAAGTAAACTTCACGAGCATGCCTCTCAAAATTCTTGCATGCTGATTGGCCAGTTCAGACAAAAAGTCATACGAAAGCTATCATAAGATGTCAAATATCAATCAACTACAGTACTTCATCAGATGGCATTGGTAAAGGCATGTAGCTGCTAATTCTAACGTGTATCAACCAATTTGCGTAAAAACACTGTGCAGATATATCCATGTGACAGGTGCCACAGTGCAAAAAGTCTTCCAAATACAGTATACCTTTACAACAGTTTTTTACCAGGTTCTTCCCCCGGGTTTTTCTCCTATAATTCAGATCAGGAACACCATAGCTTAGAAACCTCCCACAATAATGATCTGGCTTTTTGCCAGAGAACTCATGAAACCGATGAGTTGCTGTTTTAACCTTTGCTTTGAATGTAGAAAATACAACTTACAACTTTGAAAAGTGCGCAACATGTGAATTTGAATGTTAGGTAAAACCCTTTCAACATCAGTACATGTACATCATCAGAAAAATAACCTTCATTCTAGAATAGACCAAAGTCACTGTTCATCGATCTTTCATAACAACAAACTACTGATAGGGTCTTTCGCAAAATGACTGACTATCTTTACTACCTTGATTTCTCATTATCTTGACACAATTAACTAGTAAGTACATGTCACTAACAAAAAATCCTAGCTATTGTGGAACTCTCCGCTTCAATATATGCCCATCTGGATGTTTTTGAGGCCGCTTTAAAGCTTCTCTAGTTCACGTGTTTCCTTACATAATAACCTCTGTTATCACGTTTATATCTCTGGCTACTTGGATTTCATTTGCATATTCTCCAAGTTCAAATGAGAAGTCAAGGTTAACTTTATGATAAAACCAAAACAACAACTTAAACACGCAATACAAGAATAGTGGCAAGAAAGTTGATTTTATCACTACAACGTAACTGTTAAATACTCCTTTAAACCTCTGAAATAGAGGTAGTTCGAATAGAAACTTTAAGGTGATTATAATATAACAGAATCACCACCCATTACTAGCACAACATCAGGAGCTATTAGGTTACGTAGACAGAATGCATGCATCTCAACATTTGAATAATTTCTCAAGTGTAAATTTCTTCAAATTTATGTTTACATTTAATATGTGAAACTCAGATTGCAATTGTAGTGGTGTAGTAAAATCAGAAAACACACATGTATTTCTTGACTGATAACATTAATTTTTTAACTAAAGTTGAATGTATCAAAGGTCATTGGGCATCTGAATAATTAGTCACAAAGAAAAGACAACACATACACCATCCAGAATTCATGAACAATTTCACTGCCAAATGTTTTGAACAGAAAAAAGACATCTACATGTACATGTAAACATCACTGCAAAGAAATTTCTCTCAGTACATGAACTTTTTGGTTTGAAATGGCTATAAAAATTGGTATGCATGCCTTACATTGTAAATGCTGATTCAAAGTTTATATCCTGGAGCTAAAAATTCTCACATCGATCTGCCGTGTTGATGAAATTCCTTTGATCATCTTTATAAAGGGATAATGGACGTACATGTACTACCAACGCTTTAAACATCTGTAAATGTTCCTATTTTTGTGCACAGTAGCACTAATTTCATCATCCAAGACTCAAGGTGATGTCACTAATAAATGACACTGCACTGCGAATTTCTATACAATAAGAAAATGCCACAACAATACAGGAATTGAAACAATATAAACTAGAAATGAATTTCCATGTGGATAAAGATAAAGAAATATGAACTTCCTAGTACTCAATGAATCCACATACTTTATAGAAACTATCTCGTGTCAATTTAGAGTCTTATGAAAGTTAAGCTTTAGTTTACTAGCAAGTGTTCTTAGAAGGTGTTGGTCACTGCTGAAACCAAGGGAAAGAGATAGTGACTCTAATTTGCACAGCAAAAAAAACAGACAGACATTAAGCTGCCCAATGTAAGGCATGCATACCAATTTTTATAGCCATTTCAAACCAAAAAGTTCATGTACTGAGAGAAATTTCTTTGCAGTGATGTTTACATGTACATGTAGATGTCTTTTTTCTGTTCAAAACATTTGGCAGTGAAATTGTTCATGAATTCTGGATGGTGTATGTGTTGTCTTTTCTTTGTGACTAATTATTCAGATGCCCAATGACCTTTGATACATTCAACTTTAGTTAAAAAATTAATGTTATCAGTCAAGAAATACATGTGTGTTTTCTGATTTTACTACACCACTACAATTGCAATCTGAGTTTCACATATTAAATGTAAACATAAATTTGAAGAAATTTACACTTGAGAAATTATTCAAATGTTGAGATGCATGCATTCTGTCTACGTAACCTAATAGCTCCTGATGTTGTGCTAGTAATGGGTGGTGATTCTGTTATATTATAATCACCTTAAAGTTTCTATTCGAACTACCTCTATTTCAGAGGTTTAAAGGAGTATTTAACAGTTACGTTGTAGTGATAAAATCAACTTTCTTGCCACTATTCTTGTATTGCGTGTTTAAGTTGTTGTTTTGGTTTTATCATAAAGTTAACCTTGACTTCTCATTTGAACTTGGAGAATATGCAAATGAAATCCAAGTAGCCAGAGATATAAACGTGATAACAGAGGTTATTATGTAAGGAAACACGTGAACTAGAGAAGCTTTAAAGCGGCCTCAAAAACATCCAGATGGGCATATATTGAAGCGGAGAGTTCCACAATAGCTAGGATTTTTTGTTAGTGACATGTACTTACTAGTTAATTGTGTCAAGATAATGAGAAATCAAGGTAGTAAAGATAGTCAGTCATTTTGCGAAAGACCCTATCAGTAGTTTGTTGTTATGAAAGATCGATGAACAGTGACTTTGGTCTATTCTAGAATGAAGGTTATTTTTCTGATGATGTACATGTACTGATGTTGAAAGGGTTTTACCTAACATTCAAATTCACATGTTGCGCACTTTTCAAAGTTGTAAGTTGTATTTTCTACATTCAAAGCAAAGGTTAAAACAGCAACTCATCGGTTTCATGAGTTCTCTGGCAAAAAGCCAGATCATTATTGTGGGAGGTTTCTAAGCTATGGTGTTCCTGATCTGAATTATAGGAGAAAAACCCGGGGGAAGAACCTGGTAAAAAACTGTTGTAAAGGTATACTGTATTTGGAAGACTTTTTGCACTGTGGCACCTGTCACATGGATATATCTGCACAGTGTTTTTACGCAAATTGGTTGATACACGTTAGAATTAGCAGCTACATGCCTTTACCAATGCCATCTGATGAAGTACTGTAGTTGATTGATATTTGACATCTTATGATAGCTTTCGTATGACTTTTTGTCTGAACTGGCCAATCAGCATGCAAGAATTTTGAGAGGCATGCTCGTGAAGTTTACTTCTGCTCTCCCACAGTTCTCAACTCTACTTCTCAGAATTCTCACATTTTGATCATGTCTCTTCTAGTAAGAATGCTATGGTACATTAATTTCTTACATGTAGATAGCTGAACTGGGCGGCAATCAAAAAGGAGAATTCTGATTGGTTCCCGAAGTGGTTCAAATTTTTCAATACAGACTGCTAAGATGAACAGCTCATGAATCAATATCGGCATATTTTTTCACAATTCATGGCGCAAAATAAACAGTGTTCTGTTTGATAGAAATCGTTTTGTCTTTGTTAATGTTTGGAGGACAATTTCAGTGAAATGTTCACAAAACTGACATGAGAAATGTTTATCTCTTTCACACACGCATTCATCAAGCATAGATTGTGAAGACGAATCAATTTATCAGCAGATTAAAAGGGTGTGGACAAAACCTGGGCCCGGGCCCATGGGCTGGCCCATGGGCTAGCCCATGGGCTAGCCCATGGGCCACCCTATGGGCTACCCTATGGGCTACCTTATTTTGATGATTTTATAATTTCACAATAATTTTATCAATACGATTTTTTAAATTAGTTGTATTGTATTCATATCGGTGCAAAATGTTCAGCAACTTGACCTTTTTGTCGCTTTTGTCGCCACTCTACAAAACCTTGAAGGGAAGCATAGTTGGTAGCGCGTACGGGAATTTTGTCTCTTGATCGAAGTTTTGAAAATCTGAAGAAATGATAGGAAATCAATAGAAGAATTTAAAACAAATAGACCTTTTTCGCTTGTACATTTTGTTTTCCCAATACAGATCATGTGATGATACTCAGGAGATTTGATCCTTTGTTTTGTTCATTAAAAAGTACATGCAGACATATTCATGCTTGCATCTTATCTTTTTAATGAACAAAACAAAGGATCAAATCTCCTGAGTATCATCACATGATCTGTATTGGGAAAACAAAATGTACAAGCGAAAAAGGTCAGAAAGCCAGGAGAGAAAGCCAGTTCAAAACCAGCTCTATTTTCGCGGCGACCGTTTTCAATGCTTCCATTTTCCCTTTTTTACCCCTAAAAGTTCTGTATTTCATCTGGATGTCTACTCAACTCACCACAGAAAAAAACTGACTCATATTTTGCCAATTCGGCAAGTGCGATCGAACTGAGTGTGCGATTTCTTTCGTGGAAATTACTCAGTACAGCATTGACCGGTATTTCAACACGCGGAAGCTGCGTCCCTTATCTTGGCACAGGTTTCTTCAAGTTCTTTACTTTATTTAGTGCTTTCTTCCTCAAGTTTAAACTTTAATTCTTGCCTCATTTCCTCGGCAAACTTTTCACGTGGGCTTAGTAACTGGCGCCTGCTTGTCGGAAGAGAAACGTCACTCGTTTTTAGTATTCAATGTAACCTGCGCAATATAAATGTAAATTATTAAAGAATTCACGCCGCCTGAAGTGGGCTGTTCATATTGCGTATATTACATTCAGTCCAAATGGTATAGTTAGCAGTTCACTTTTACGAAAGAAAAAGTTAAAAGTTAAGAACAGTTTTGACCATGTCTAGAAACTGGGAGAACTTACACCTTCGGTTTTGCTGGAAAGCCGTGTTGCCTCGAAACAAACTCAAGCTTTGCTTTCCAAATATAAACTGCCCGTGTGAATTAGCCTTGAACCATTCAACAACTCGTCAACTGCGCGTCCTAAAAGTTCTCGCAAAGTTCAAATTAAAACCTTGAAAAATATTCAGCGCTGAAAAATAGTAAGATAAAAATTGTAGATTGACAAATAAAGAAACAAATAAACTGACACAGGTAAAGTTGCACTTTGAGAAAACAAATTAAAAAAAATAAAATATATTCTCCCAAAAAAGCCATTTAACTGCATGCACAGCTTTGCTTGTCTCGTCGATTCAAGCCCTAGGAACAACTTGGTGTCAAAACTGTTTTGTTCCCTTAGGAACTATTGACAAAAAGCTGAACACTGCCAGTCAGTTGCTCAATAAGCCACTCAATAAAGTCATTTTTGACCATCTTTTAATGTTTTACTAAGACTAGAAATGGCTTAAAGCGACTTCTCTACAATAAATATGAGCGCCGTTTACGGTCTTTACGGCTACCACGATACACACGCAAAAACTGAGTGTTGAATTACGACCCCAGGAAAAAACCTGCTGTGAAACTATTAACGGGCACAACCCACCGAAATAATTGTATCTGGTAGAAGATCTCCATTTTCCATAAAAGACTACTCTCAAGACTAGTCTTAATTGAACATTATTTCTTGACTAAAAGAACACTTGAGAGCGTAAAAAGCAGCTAGAAGAGTCAACAACAAAAATAAATAATTTACATTTATATTGCGCAGGTTACATTGAATACTGAAAACGAGTGACGTTTCCCTTCCGACAAGCAGGCGCCAGTTACTAAGCCCACGTGAAAAGTTTGCCGAGGAAATGAGGCAAGAATTAAAGTTTAAACTTGAGGAAGAAAGTACTAAATAAAGTAAAGAACTTGAAGAAACCTGTGCCAAGATAAGGGACGCAGCTTCCGCGCGTTGAAATACCGGTCAATGCTGTACTGAGTAATTTCCACGAAAGAAATCACACACTCAGTTCGATTGCACTTGCCGAATTGGCAAAATATGAGTCAGCTTTTTCTGTGGTGAGTTGAGTAGACATCCAGATGAAATACAGAACTTTCAGGGGTAAAAAAAGGGAAAATGGAAGCATTGAAAACGGTCGCCGCGAAAATAGAGCTGGTTTTGAACTGGCTTTCTCCCGATTAAATAGTTCTTCGAACAAACACGTATAGAAAATTTTGCCTGAAGAGTTTCCCCATAAATATGTTCAATTTGTTTTAAATTCTTCTATTGATTTCCTATCATTTATTCAGATTTTCAAAACTTCGATCAAAAGACAAAATTCCCGTACGCGCTACCAACTATGCTTCCCTTCAAGGTTTTGTAGAGTGGCGACAAAAGCAACAAAAAGGTCAGGTTGCCGAACATTTTACACCGATATGAATACAATACAAATAATTAAAAAAATCGTATTGATAAAATTATTGTGAAATTATAAAATCATCAAAATAAGGTAGCCCATAGGGTAGCCCATAGGGTGGCCCATGGGCTAGCCCATGGGCTAGCCCATGGGCCAGCCCATGGGCCCGGGCCCAGGTTTTGTCCACACCCAGATTAAAAAGAGCCATTATAACAAATAGGTACTTAAATGAACCGTGCTGTATCATGTTCAGTCTGTGTTGGAGAATTATTGGTTGAGATTTTTTTTGCAGGTTTATGGTCGATAAACTTGACCTGAAAAAAAGAAAAGGGCAAAAAGAGCAAGACCAATATTCTTCAATACAGACCTCACACTAGGTCAATAACGTTCATATGTATGTTTTGGTAACAACCCTTTGAGCCATTAGTCTATTATAATTATTTGAATCAGCTCTAAGGCTGAGCTTCCTCTTCCCAGTACTTAATCTAGTCATATCTAATGTACACTGTACATGTACATGTAATCTACTTGTACGTAAAGTTATTCAAACTGAAGATTTGATTGTGTTTTTCCTTGTTGAAAGCAGGCGATGGTTGCATGCTATCCTGGACAAGGTACTGGATACAAGAGACATGTAGATAATCCTAACCAAGATGGACGATGTATAACAACGCTTTACTACTTGAATCCAGGCTGGACAGAGGAGGTCAGAGCACTTTAATACTTTAATTATTTCTTCTTTAATCTCATATACTTTCGGAGACAACAGGCAACTTGCATTCAATTTATCAGAGCATCTTGATTAATTCTGCTTGATAATAGAAGCTTACCAACTCAGCGAAATTGTAATTGCAGGGTTGACACTGATTAAAAAGTTTTTTTAAAAAATGTTTCGATCACTTCGGTGACCCTCGTTAGTTACGTATGCAAATAATACTAACCATGGTAAAATAGACAGGTAGGTAACAAATATGCATAATGCATGTGCTAGAAATGTTCCAAAAAATTCTTGAGATTGAGGTACACATGTGGAAACTCAATGTGCTCATTGCTTGAGTTCTCTTCCTTATTGGAGTACCACGCTTTGCCTACATAGCTGATGAAGGTCACTAAAGTGATCGAAATGTCTTACTTTTTCAAGAAACTTTTAAATCAGTGTCAACGCTACAATTACAATTTCGTTTTATATCATGCCTGATTACAATCACGGTATTTTCAACTCAGTTTTACTTTGTTAACTTTTTATTTCAAATTGTCAGTAAATAGGAGTGGAAATCCAAAAATAGTATTGGCCTTGCGGTTTACCAATTACTGGTACGCCACTTCAAGATACTTACTGTAGTCTACCTGTGATCAGACTGTATTGTATGTCTTGAATGCCTTTCACCTGTTATTGCCCTTCGTGAGGGAGTACATGTATCATTCTTTAGTTATAGATGTTCTAAATTTTCACATTATTAACTGAATATGCCATTATTGCCTCCTATTACAGAAAGGAGGTATGTTAAAACTGTATCCTGGCGGTAGCGAAGAGGCTGTCAAAATTTTACCCAAACTGGACAGGCTTCTGTTGTTTTGGTCAGATCGCAGAAACCCTCACGAAGTAGAGCCATCTCACGATGTTAGGTTAGTTGATATCAGTGTAAGGTGATGGGAATAAAGATAATCATCAACTAGGAATGTTTTCTTGATATACATGTAACACTAAATTCTTAGAACTAACATACCAAGAAAAGTGCGACAATCAGTAAGGAGAATTAATATTTCAAACTTGGGATTATACTGTTGCTGCCCAAGTTTATGAAACTATGACCTCCAGTGTTTTTAGTGGCTGTTACCCTTCCCCCTTTATTGGAATGCCCCCCAAGCTACATGCAAGGACCCTCCCCTCCCCCACAAAACATAACCCTGGTCCCAAGTCTGACTTTTATAAGCTATTTGTTAAGGCTTCAATTATAAGCCTGTTATTCAAAAGTGGTCCAAAACTGCATCTAAAATGCATAGCACACACACATGAACACAGAAAAACCTTTTCATGTGAAAAACTTGACATATGATCATTGGGTTGTATTTTATAAATTTATGAATGTCAAACTTTTTTGAACTAATGTGTTATGTGTCCAAATCTTTACTTTTCTTCCCTTCAGATACGCTATTACGGTGTGGTACTTTGATAAGCGTGAAAGAGCTATGTTTAGAAGTAAGTGTTTTTTTGTTCCTTAAATTTTGTGCGCTTGCATTTTTAAGATGTTTGCTCTTTCCCCTCAAGTCCATGTCAGAAACTTTTATTGTATAAATGTGGAGAATGTATTGACCTGTTGTAATTGTCTTATTTTTTTTTAAAGAAAAGCAAGAAGATCAGGCTACAAGAAATGCAATTCCCAATCTACAGGTTAGAAAAACGTCTGTT
>JAHPZR010033147.1:0-16819 GCA_019787425.1 Platygyra sinensis | reverse complement strand
ATTGTAATTTATCATTTATTGCGATGTAGAAAAAACCTTTCAACATAACCAAGTGTCAAACAAACAATGCGAAGCAGTCATTTGAATTTAATAACAGACGTCGATAAAAGAACCTTCTTACGTAGAAGTGCATATTTTTTCTTGAATGTGAGGTGAATTCACTGGCCCCGAACATTAATATATCTTTTCTCGAAGAAGAGTTCGTAGATTAATTATATTGAGGTAAATATCTATTGGGACAAGTTAGTTCTTTCATCAGTTTTGGTGGTATTAATCAGACTGTGATAAACAAAAACATTATGCCAAAGGGCCCGGAAATTTTATTTGCGATATCCCAATTAAAAACCCGCAACGTTTTGGCCCGCAAAGTTATGGATCGGGTTTCGCTACAATTACTTTCGTAAGGTTTCATTATCTTCGTTCTTAGCTTAGACACTGTATTTGAAAGGTCGTTATTCCGCACTAAATGTTCGAACGAGAATTTGAATAATCTTATGATGTTAGGTCGATCATATCGTTTGCCTGCATTTTCATTGTTCTTAACAAATTGACACTTGAAAACAGCCTCTGTTCTGTGTTTGGGACCGGTAACTGAATCGATCTGGCTGTAAATTAAAACATAATATTTTAGCATTGTCCATACCTTGCATCGAGGTGATAAACTCGTGGCGTATCTGACAGTAAGTGGAAATAAAGCGATATCAATTTCCTTTCCGCATGTGAGAAGTTTTTTCTACATTTATCAGAAATGTTTAAAACAGGCAGCTGCATCTGGCAGCAAGCTTGGTGCTGGTATGAACAGTGTCCTGGGCACTAAATTACAATGCAGTCTAGTTACCATGCCCGACGTCCAGCTCATCGGCTTCATGCGCCTAGCACCTCCGTTTGGCCGGGCGGCGGTTTTTACCAATTACCTTCGTTCCCAGGATCTGTCGTCTCTGAGTCAGATTCAAGATGGCGGCCTCTCTTGCCACAGCCGGAGCACTTTTCAGGGTAGACTAATGAGTTTTGATTGAAAAAACCGTTTGCCCCATCTTAAAAATTTTGGCTTTACTTGCCGGGATTATTGCGCAAATGAAATGATAGGCAGCCACTTCGATGTATTAATTCAGTCTTCTTTTTCCGGTTATTGTCCAACACAATTGCTCACTATCATCTTACACTCGGGTGTATGGTAAGTTTATGACAAATTTTGGCCAAAGCCAAGCTTTTACCACTACACAGCGGTTCTTACAACAGACTGACAGAGGAACACTTGTTCAGGATTTTCAATTTAACTAGTGTAATGTGCCTTTTTAATTCATTTATAAAAGTACTCGGGCCATTAAAGTCAGAGCTCCATACAGATTCGTCGGATCTTTCCAAGGTGTTTTTGTTCTGATTCACTAGCTAGTTCTTCGCGTTTCTCCCATCTAACTGGACTCTTGATGCAGGCTTAGGTTGTGATGCAAGGCGAAGACAACAAAGTCAGTGCAAGTAGGACAAAATTCAATTCGGCGACGATTGGTTTCCAAAGGTCCTTTAATCAAATCTCTTTACTAATCTGTCCAAATTACTAATTTCTAGACGGTGTCAGTTTTCCTTCTCTGAAAACGAGCGCAATTTAGTCATTTGCCGAATGGCTTATAATTACTGTACTCGATTCTTAGCACTGTCAATTTTCAGTTAGGCTCTGTACACCCCTGGCTTACCTCGGTCAGGGGGTGGAATTTGAAAACGTCGTTTTCACTCTGAAAACACTGCAAATGTTTTTCGTCCTCACTACGCCGAAGCAATCTGAAAACGCATACACCACATTTTGAATTTGTTTGCGAAGAGCTCGGGCAGGAATATTAAATCGCATTGTTATCGTAAAGTCATAGTTATATTGAAATGTTCCGTTTTTAAAATGTTTTCAGTCCGCACTAAAACGCCAATCTGGCGTTTTTCAAATTTCTCGGGTTCAGTTGAAGAGCATCGTTTTCGAAATTCTCTGTTTTCGTGGCGGATAAGTGTGGACGGTAGGCCTTACTGCTGAAATAGGCTGCGCTTTGAGATTTCTCCGGCTTAGTGAGTGTTCGGTTTACAATGTAGTTTTGGGATTCCCTCGAAATCGCCAAAATTAAATGCATAGCATGCAACCTTAGAAGCTTAAATGAGCCATCTTCGTGCCATAAAATCAATTTATAAAGTAACTGGTTGCTCAAACTGATGACAAAAAAGTAGCACCAGCCATAGACAATTATTTTATTGTGGACAAGTGTAAAGTATAACTCTTGTATTTCTGACAACTGAGCAAACGCGATAAGCAAGTGATCTCGTATGCACCTCACGTACATAAGTCATTAATACGAAATATAATTCACCAGAAAGCATGGTATTACCACCTCTAATAACAGCTTTTGTTCCACAGGCGTATTGTAGTGACGGTCATTTGCATAGCATGGTGTTGATATCAGTCTATGAAGATATCGCACGGCGGAAGATTTGGGAGGTACGATAGCTATAGCTTGTTTAATTTCATAATAATGCCCAACTCATTTGTGTTTATATATTGGTTAATTGTCCCTCTTTCGATTAAATGTTTTAATCTCCGGTGATTCCTCAGGCTCTGGAAATAGAATTTTACTAAAAATCTTCCATAATATTACTGCTTTCCGATCATGTTCCACAGGTGAAATATAATAATGGCTATTAGCATAATAAACAATGATCTCAAGACAAGCTAAGGCCACGCGATGATTTTTTTGAAGAGAAACCTACCAGGAGAGGAAAGTAAGTTACTTTATTTCATTTTTTAAAACTGAAATCGTTGTAATTTTACGATCTATGGGGTAAAAGTTATTGCTACCAGTCTCAACTTTATAAGTCTTGTATAAATTCTCGCGTACGGATCACTTTTAACTTTACCGTGGATAATCGCTCATACTTCTTTAGCTATATATCTTGCATCCAAGCACACGGAACAAAGAGGGTCTCGATGGATTTTGCACTCAAATAAGGAAAACGGTTACCGTAACCTCAGGGTAAAAAAGGGGAAATTTAACCATCAACTGTCGAAGATAACACCGATTGAGACCCTCAACAAAGATAGGTTGTATTATTCCACACTATTAACATTAAAGGAGTTTTTTTGTCATGGTTTGCGCATCTTGAAAAAGTTAGTCTTCTCCATCCTTAACCATCCTTGTTCCTTTATGGTTTATTATCATCTCTTTGGTGTTTCTTTATCTTACTAGACCGTTATTTTCTGGTTTCCTTCAATCTGAAGATAATTTTGTGCATGACTAAAATAACTCAAAATACCTAGGTTGAGCTCTTTCAAATCCTTATGATTTCACTACGCATAATTTAGAAATATGAGGTCACGCGTGGGCCGTAAAAACAAGAAAGCGACTCCGGAGGCTCTGCAACTGTTATTTCTGGATGCTGGGTCAATCCGTTATATCTGGCAGTTAGTTATACCTGTCTACGGCCGGGGGTTGCATTGTAACTCGCTAAGAAAAAAATCCATATAATACACTATAGCAATCAGAGCTCTAGGAGTTCTGGGCTGACTGACTGATCACTGGTTTAGACGGTTTATGCACAAGCCGGTTACTAACGGTTATTTAATTGCATAAATTGCTTCAATAATTCTAAAATGACAGCAAGGAATGACTGATCTGTCGCTTTAAAAATAAAAACAAAAAACAGGAAGAACCCAGCATCACGATTCACTCTTTTATTTTGGTCGTTACCGGTCTTCAGATTTAGCCGCGCCGGAATTCAATCGGCTTCCACGTGTATCTCTCTCTCTCTCATGCAAGCACCTCAAATCCGTTGGCATGGGCAGATCACGATTTTATTTACACAGAAAAACGTTGCTAGCTCTATTTTCACTAGTTTGAAATCAACGGCGAGTCCAGCAAAGGAGAGTAAATATGTCAAGAGTATAAAGTTGTAACTCTAACCAACGGTGCGAGATAGAACACTCGCGATGCTAGTGATGCATGAAATTTCTGACTCGGCAGCGCCGGCAAACTGACAAATCTAGTGCGAAGGATTATTTACAACCTGTTAAAGAAAAATTGATATATAAAAATTCTTAAAAATAAATAAATCTAAAACAATTTTTTACCTGTTGTAGGTGAGCCCAAGTCTTCAGTCAGTAATCTAGCTCATAGTTTATAGTCAAAACACTTTTTCAGTTACGTGCGAAGATAATGCAAATGAGTGCTACAGTCACTATTTGTGGTCTGTGAGATAACATTTGATATTTCAGACAGATTTATTTTAACCATATTATTTGTATAACCACTTTGGTATGTGAGGCACATTAAGATTATTGAGGACACGTTTCCCGACTCTGAAAATGTCAGAAATGATGTTGAGCATTTTTTCCGGTCACGTCTTGTTTATCATACCCACAGCCAATCAATAACTTTGTCTGGTGTGTGCTCTACTTCCGTGTCAAAACACCAATTTGATCTTCTCCGATATCATTTGGTCAAAATGTGGCCAAATTACTGCCAAACTGCAAACCAGCGAATCTGTACACATTGAAGATCAGGGGGTTATTTGTGTAGAGTACACAATACGAAGAAAAGCAAACAACTTTCCTGACAAAGCAGAAACCGCGGTTGTATCAAGACAGTTAACATTTCCTCTTTGATTCCTCTTAGTTGCCTGTGTTTTGTTTGTGTTATATCAAAAACCCGGGGAGGGACTTCCATGTGAGTCATGTGAAATAGTTCAGACCTGGTCGTCGCCCCCCGGCACTTAAGGCTGTACACCAAGAATTTTGGTCTCACTTGGGGTGGTTTTGACGAAACGCTACCAATTTTAGCTGTCAAATATCATATAGCTTGGGTGCACTCGGAGAGATACTAATTCAAAAACGCTCTCAATTCCGTTTATAGGTTTAATTTCGGCCGCTCTTTCGAGTGCGGTGTACTAGTCTGGGTGCTTTTCCCAAACAAACCTGTTTTAAGAGGTATCTTTTAGCTGTCACATAAGCACCAGTCAAGCCTAGAGACAAGACAAGACAAAGGTTTGGCACCACTTGTGAAAGGTCTTGTTTGTGTCAACAGCGTCCAGCCCAAAAACAAACAATAGCTCGAAACGTGCTGGGATCACTCGACTTGGACTGACTGAAAATATAACTTATCCCATATCAACCAAGTGCGAGGAATTAAGAAGTCTGACGAATTTCAAGTTCTTGGAGTACAGCAAAATGACTGGGCGTGGTTAGAAATTCATGGAGACTGAAAACGTCGCGATATTGGTGAAGCAGGGCCGCCAAGAATATAACTGAGACCCGTGAGAAAATAAAGTACCTCTATCGAGAAGGTCGAAAAGAAAATGTCTGAATTAAGACTGAATAAACAAAGCTGATAGCGTGGGCTGAAATTGAAAGCTGTACTTCTTCAATCAATAGCAAGTACAAACTAGAGCTATTGACGTGATGACCCCGCGAATCGAGAGAAGACCAAAGAAATTACTTTCATCCACAAACGTAAACTTTCAATGTGCTTTGCTAAGCATAGAGAAGTAACACATGTAGGTATTACTCATGATCAACAGGTCACAAATTTATTTAAACTTTCGCTTAGAAATTACAACCACCTCCGCCTAGCGCCTCACTATAGTTATGATGTAAGGTAGAAGTAAAGTAAATAGTATTTAAGAAACTGCGTAGCGTCTTTTAAACTTACAAGTAAAGGTTAAAATATTCCTGAAGCGCTTTTATGTAAATTTTTAGGTGATTTTTGGGAATTTTGGGAAAGATACATTTTTCCTCAAAGGATAGGTTAAGTTGAGGAAAATATGAAATGTTGAAGATTTGATGGATTTGGAAAATTGAAATTTGAAGTGAAGAACTAGAAGACGAATACCAAACAGTCCCCTACCAACCTGGGGCTCTCTTTTGGGGGCCGGTCAACTGTCTGGTAGTGTTTTCAACCCATTTTAATCCTAACAATTCCCTTTTAATAATACTTTCACTCCTAATCACGTGTACCCTCGCCTTAAGGCGGCGAAATACGATCGAGATACAAAAACCCTCAACTTGTCGCGCAACATTGTTTCGTTGCAAGTTTTTGTCGATGTTTCCCGTTTTTCACCTTGCGTGATCAACTTGTCGCGCAACAAAAACATTTGTTGCGGGTTGAAAGAAGTTGTTGCGAAAAGTAGAGCGCGGGTCTACTTTGAGCAACAAATTTTGGCCTTGTTGCTCGTTTTTCATCAAACTCACAACTTGTCGCGCAACAAATCTGCTCGTGCCCTAGCAAATCAACCAATCAGCGCGCCGCATTTCTTCAACTCGCAACAAATGTTTTTGTTGCCGGTCAAGTTGATCACGCAAGGTGAAAAACGGGAAACATCGACGAAAACTTGCAACGAAACAATGTTGCGCGACAAGTTGAGGGTTTTTGTATCTCGTATTTCGCCGCCTTTAAGCCGGAGTATGTTCACTTGCTGATCATGCATGACCTCCCAGGCGTAAGGCGAGAACTACATCATGATTTGCAGGTTTGAACAGACATTTGGTCACATAACCACACCTTTATTTAATTTCTGGTGTTTTTGCGTTAGCATAATAAACCGCTCGAGGTTAGTATGAAGCGCGGCGATGTAACCAATTCTTTTTACAAACTACGTTTTCTTAGAATAACAATATGAAATTGCCTGTTTAAGTGACGAGTAATGCAGTTTCTACTGCCGTCAGATTTTTTGGAAGTAATTCGGTCACACGCGTTTTTATATTTCGTCGCTGTTCTATTTTGGAGTGAATTTAGCCTCGTACAAAATTGCCCTTAAATTGAAGGACACCTGAAAATAATAGTTTATTAAGATAGAAAAACACCAAAGAGATAATAATAAACCATAAAATAACAAGAATGGGAAAAGATGGAGAAGACTAACTTTTTCAAGATGCGCAAACCATGACAAAAAACTCCTTTAATGTTAATAGTGTGGAATAATACAACCTATCTTTGTTGAGGGTCTCAATCGGTGGTTATCTTCGACAGTTGATGGTTAAATTTCCCCTTTTTTACCCTGAGGTTACGGTAACCGTTTTCCTTATTTGAGTGCAAAATCCATCGAGACCCTCTTTGTTCCGTGTGCTTGGATGCAAGATATATAGCTAAAGAAGTATGAGCGATTATCCACGGTAAAGTTAAAAGTGATCCGTACGCGAGAATTTATACAAGACTTATAAAGTTGAGACTGGTAGCAATAACTTTTACCCCATAGATCGTAAAATTACAACGATTTCAGTTTTAAAAAATGAAATAAAGTAACTTACTTTCCTCTCCTGGTAGGTTTCTCTTCAAAAAAATCATCGCGTGGCCTTAGCTTGTCTTGAGATCATTGTTTATTATGCTAATAGCCATTATTATATTTCACCTGTGGAACATGATCGGAAAGCAGTAATATTATGGAAGATTTTTAGTAAAATTCTATTTCCAGAGCCTGAGGAATCACCGGAGATTAAAACATTTAATCGAAAGAGGGACAATTAACCAATATATAAACACAAATGAGTTGGGCATTATTATGAAATTAAACAAGCTATAGCTATCGTACCTCCCAAATCTTCCGCCGTGCGATATCTTCATAGACTGATATCAACACCATGCTATGCAAATGACCGTCACTACAATACGCCTGTGGAACAAAAGCTGTTATTAGAGGTGGTAATACCATGCTTTCTGGTGAATTATATTTCGTATTAATGACTTATGTACGTGAGGTGCATACGAGATCACTTGCTTATCGCGTTTGCTCAGTTGTCAGAAATACAAGAGTTATACTTTACACTTGTCCACAATAAAATAATTGTCTATGGCTGGTGCTACTTTTTTGTCATCAGTTTGAGCAACCAGTTACTTTATAAATTGATTTTATGGCACGAAGATGGCTCATTTAAGCTTCTAAGGTTGCATGCTATGCATTTAATTTTGGCGATTTCGAGGGAATCCCAAAACTACATTGTAAACCGAACACTCACTAAGCCGGAGAAATCTCAAAGCGCAGCCTATTTCAGCAGTAAGGCCTACCGTCCACACTTATCCGCCACGAAAACAGAGAATTTCGAAAACGATGCTCTTCAACTGAACCCGAGAAATTTGAAAAACGCCAGATTGGCGTTTTAGTGCGGACTGAAAACATTTTAAAAACGGAACATTTCAATATAACTATGACTTTACGATAACAATGCGATTTAATATTCCTGCCCGAGCTCTTCGCAAACAAATTCAAAATGTGGTGTATGCGTTTTCAGATTGCTTCGGCGTAGTGAGGACGAAAAACATTTGCAGTGTTTTCAGAGTGAAAACGACGTTTTCAAATTCCACCCCCTGACCGAGGTAAGCCAGGGGTGTACAGAGCCTAACTGAAAATTGACAGTGCTAAGAATCGAGTACAGTAATTATAAGCCATTCGGCAAATGACTAAATTGCGCTCGTTTTCAGAGAAGGAAAACTGACACCGTCTAGAAATTAGTAATTTGGACAGATTAGTAAAGAGATTTGATTAAAGGACCTTTGGAAACCAATCGTCGCCGAATTGAATTTTGTCCTACTTGCACTGACTTTGTTGTCTTCGCCTTGCATCACAACCTAAGCCTGCATCAAGAGTCCAGTTAGATGGGAGAAACGCGAAGAACTAGCTAGTGAATCAGAACAAAAACACCTTGGAAAGATCCGACGAATCTGTATGGAGCTCTGACTTTAATGGCCCGAGTACTTTTATAAATGAATTAAAAAGGCACATTACACTAGTTAAATTGAAAATCCTGAACAAGTGTTCCTCTGTCAGTCTGTTGTAAGAACCGCTGTGTAGTGGTAAAAGCTTGGCTTTGGCCAAAATTTGTCATAAACTTACCATACACCCGAGTGTAAGATGATAGTGAGCAATTGTGTTGGACAATAACCGGAAAAAGAAGACTGAATTAATACATCGAAGTGGCTGCCTATCATTTCATTTGCGCAATAATCCCGGCAAGTAAAGCCAAAATTTTTAAGATGGGGCAAACGGTTTTTTCAATCAAAACTCATTAGTCTACCCTGAAAAGTGCTCCGGCTGTGGCAAGAGAGGCCGCCATCTTGAATCTGACTCAGAGACGACAGATCCTGGGAACGAAGGTAATTGGTAAAAAACCGCCGCCCGGCCAAACGGAGGTGCTAGGCGCATGAAGCCGATGAGCTGGACGTCGGGCATGGTAACTAGACAGCATTGTAATTTAGTGCCCAGGACACTGTTCATACCAGCACCAAGCTTGCTGCCAGATGCAGCTGCCTGTTTTAACATTTCTGATAAATGTAGAAAAAACTTCTCACATGCGGAAAGGAAATTGATATCGCTTTATTTCCACTTACTGTCAGATACGCCACGAGTTTATCACCTCGATGCAAGGTATGGACAATGCTAAAATATTATGTTTTAATTTACAGCCAGATCGATTCAGTTACCGGTCCCAAACACAGAACAGAGGCTGTTTTCAAGTGTCAATTTGTTAAGAACAATGAAAATGCAGGCAAACGATATGATCGACCTAACATCATAAGATTATTCAAATTCTCGTTCGAACATTTAGTGCGGAATAACGACCTTTCAAATACAGTGTCTAAGCTAAGAACGAAGATAATGAAACCTTACGAAAGTAATTGTAGCGAAACCCGATCCATAACTTTGCGGGCCAAAACGTTGCGGGTTTTTAATTGGGATATCGCAAATAAAATTTCCGGGCCCTTTGGCATAATGTTTTTGTTTATCACAGTCTGATTAATACCACCAAAACTGATGAAAGAACTAACTTGTCCCAATAGATATTTACCTCAATATAATTAATCTACGAACTCTTCTTCGAGAAAAGATATATTAATGTTCGGGGCCAGTGAATTCACCTCACATTCAAGAAAAATATGCACTTCTACGTAAGAAGGTTCTTTTATCGACGTCTGTTATTAAATTCAAATGACTGCTTCGCATTGTTTGTTTGACACTTGGTTATGTTGAAAGGTTTTTTCTACATCGCAATAAATGATAAATTACAATACGCCCTGTGATATTTGAAAAAAAAAAAATTTGAGATGACAAACTCTACCATACATATTCGTTGTAGTTAATGCTTTTTTTTTCTTGTCATTTTCGGACATTTTACGTACGTCAGAATGACATCATATCCTTGAAATATAACAATTACCGTCTGGAACGTTGAATACCCATGGGATACTGACCGATAAACACGTCAAATAACAACCATACTTTAAAGTTGTAATTTGTTTGCATTTTAATCAGAAATGAAATGTTGCTGACGAAAAAGGTTTATTTTGAAATAGTTATCGTCTGGTTGTTGAATGCCCATGGGATACTGACGTGACTAATAACTGCTAAACGGTAACCATAGTGAAAAGTTGTCATTTTTTTTTTTTGCATTTTTATCATCGAAAATGAAATGTTAAAGGTTTCTTTGAAACACTTCGGTGAGATCACCCAGCCAACCCAAAATTTCGGTTGTTATGACTATTATTATAAATTAGTCAATTGTTTCTATAGAAACTAAGTGTCCATGTTAAAACATTTCCTCTGTCGTTAAGCAAACGCTTAGCCGGCAGCTAGCGCCACGTGAACTGCTTAGAAATTTCTTTATTGCCAAACGCGCCATCTGTACTTTTAAAGAGTCTGAGAAACGTGATCAGGACACGACTAAATGTACTCAACGCACCCGCATATAAGTGGCCAAATCCGTGTAAGGCTAGTGAACGCATGTCAGCTTAGTGGCAATGGAAACTATGTTCAAGCATTATTAGGTGGCTTGAAAATTTACTCTTAGCTCCATCAAAAACACAAGAGCATCACTTTGATATAACTGAAAACGTTTCTTCTCTACATTCATCAAGCGCATGATTTAGCATCTTGCAGCATAAAATGATTTGATAGGTGATATAAAAAAATCTAAGCAAATTTACCGTGATGACCTCGGCTTGTTTTCAGTATTCCTGCATAGGTTGCCTTGAAGGGATAAAATCCGTCTTGTGGAGTTCTCGAATTGTTGAAATCATAGTTAGGGAACTTCAATCATTTGAAAACAAAATTCGGTTTTGTGATAATATAACCGCGTATTAACAATAACGCAGGTTTTGGTATCTTAAACATAAGACGTGGTTATCGGAAGATTTTTGAGGTGGAATTGGTAACCGATGTCGGATATACAGAACGTTTTCACCGTGATTGCTTGCACGTTCCCGGAAATGTCCCCCTTCAAGTCTAATGAAACTATTGATAATGGGAAATGTTTTTCATAATATATTCCGCAAACGCCAATTATAAAAGGCTTGATATTTTTACGACTAAAAGGAAATAAAGCTAAAAAAGATTAGTTAGATGACTTTTATGTCGCTAATTGGGGCTGTGACTACATTTTCAAACCTCACGTTTTGTAGCCGGTGATATATGACTCACCACCATAGGCGACAAAAGTCGAATGGAGAGTCTGAGATGCGATGAATTCACCAATTGCAGTTTGTTTCCGACGGCGGCTTTTGTTTCGATCTCCGCATTATCTATCTCTGTCAATCAAGTGGATTTTTCGAGTTCAAATCGTGACAGCTTTTTACCGATATAGCAGTGGGCAGACCACATTATTGGGGTACACAAACAATTCACACTAGAGTAATTATCTACTATGACTTTAATGATATATATCAGCTTGGGGATTAGTCGGCACCAAGGTAATCACTCTTCTTGACAGCGGTTTATTCTTTACTATCACTTCTCCTGTTTTGATGACTTTTTATCAGTTTAGTAATTTCTAGAAAATTTGGAGTTAATTTCCCTTATGATCTTTACCGCCATCGTGAAGGGCGTGGCACCAAAAGTTAAAATGTTACATTGGTACTCAAGAAATAAGCGTGCGGTTTAACATGTCCCTTAGAGTGATTTTTAACAGTACAGAAAAAGAGAAGTACTTGTTTGAATGTTCTGAAAACTACCATAGCTTAAGGAACAAGTTATGACATCTCGAAATTTGCCTATGATTCAAGAACGTGAAATGTTAACGCGCGAGAAATAAGCGTGCGGTTAAACATGTCTCTTGGCATCACAAAATGAAATAAGACTTATTTGAATATGTTCTGACAACCCATGATTCAAGGAACAACTTAATTAAATCTTGAAATTTGTCCTTGATTCATGTTAAAGCAGGCTTACTGGGTTTATTTCTAGCTCTCGAGCTGTTTACCTTCTAACCGTTTCCAAGTCTGATCGACTTCTACTTTCTCTCGGCAATATAACACATCTTGGAACAAAGAGCTAATGAAAATAAAGATAATAAATTAACTAGGGGAGATTGCCTTGATGTACCATTTAATTCTCAGAACGAACAATGAGAGAAATGTACGATAATCTTTAAAAAGAATTACCGTTTCGAGCCAAGTACTGAATGTGGCGGTGCTACAGGCGAACCACCGTGAACGGTTTTCAAGACTTCCAGTAACGTTGGTACTTATCATTGATAGCGTGCATTGTAACCAATTATACAATACACCTTGGGCAACAGTTTTCAAAACATATCGTATGTGCGGATATGTTACTTTGCGAGTTGTTTAGGAATAAAGGAATTCAAAATACGAGCCATGAACAACAGATTTTATTTACTAGTATTTGGGCTTCTAGTGTATGAAATACATCCTGAATGATTTGAAAATCGCACCGCTGATCACAAAGGCGCGAATATAAAATACGATTCTGCAGTGCACTGATACCGGCTTATTGCGCGTTCTCTGACCTTATATGGTAAAAGGGCGTAACATATATAGAATAATTAAATAAAACATTTTATATTCGGGTTCAAAACAAAAGTACTCTATATTCGTGTCCTCTTGAAGTAAACAAATACTTCAAAAATCAATTGCTTGTTTCAATTGTTTACTGCGAATCCATCCTGGGAGGGATCTTGGTCAAAAAATAGTATGGTCGCGCTATTTATCAGTTTTTAGTTAAAATTCTGGCAGTTTGGCAATCAATCGAAACCCTTCAAAACACGGCTTGTTTTCTATGGTTTTGCGTGCGATGTTAGCATGATTTTGCTGCAGACTTTAGCCACCGTTCCCGACCCAGGCCCCCTTCCGCATCATAGTTTTTGTCCTCGTAGTTTCTCGGTTTGTTTTGAATTGCATAACGAGATAGCGAAATCAGGCTTTGTATTATAATCATTATTTTAACTTCCTTTAACATTTTTTCTTTTGTTATGATATAAGCAATTAAAACGGTGGTACGGTGTTTTATTTCAATCTCTAATAAGTCGAAGTTGCACCTAGCCATGGGAACTTTGTTCAGCCATTCTTGCGCATGTCCATGAACTTCGTGTTTACATCAACTGGAAGCTGGAATTCATTTGTTTGCGAATGAGGCCTAGCAGCTCCAAGAGAAAGCAAAAAAACTGTAAACGAAAGGTGAGTCAATAGTTAGAATTGCCAACCTAAATCCTTAAAATCCAGGAACCTTATGCAAAAGTTGATCGTTGTTCTCCAAACGGAATGGGTGATGTTTGTAAACAATGTCACACTAAGTCCACAGGAAGGTTGTTTGGCGATCAGTTTAAAACAGTTGTGGCGTGTCAACCCTGAATATTGATGTCGATGGCGACTATTTTCCACCCAGAGTGATGCACACATGCACAGCGACAGTGTTTTTAAAATCTCACCCGCATTTTGGCAGATTTTCAATTCTCAACGAAGTCAACCGTCGCGTCCCGGACATTGTTAATCTTTCTATTGTTGTGGTCCGCCCGGCTGCTATTGTTAACAAAAAAAGCCCAACAATTTACTTGATTTATCGGGTCCATGTGCCATTTTACAGTTGTAGCCCTACAGTTAAGGCCCTTTGGCGAAAGTTTCTATCAAATGTAGTTACTTCGATTTAGGCATCTCCAACAACTATAAAATACATTTTTGTATCGCCTAATACACTGGGTTCAATATATATAATGCTTGCAGTTCAATTAGCTGGATGAAAGAGCTACTCTTAAATGCATGTTCTTGCGGACAAAAACTGCTACCAAATCTATAATTACCAGCATTAGTTTCATTGTCATTTAAAAACGGTTTGCTTTTGAAACTGCTCTCCACTGATGTATGCAATCGCAGGTGAAGCAACTTTCCATTAACCCTTAAGTTAGCAAACGTGTCCACTGTCATGTACAACTGCTCCGCAAAGAAGTCACTGGGATCGAGTCATCTTTCTCATAAGCTCCTTTACAAATTTTCTAATCCTTGCAAAATCTTAATAGAGATGGCGTCGTTTTCTCTTCACAAGCGAACTGGTTCGTTATCTTTTTGAATTTGTACAAAGAGGTTTAAAGATGTAATCCTGTACAACTTTGCAAATACTCGTCACATCTAATTTGACCCCAGTGGCCCAAACCGAAGTAACTGTCGAGTGTCCGAGCAAATTACAAAGTTAAAGTAGATACAAGTTGTGTTTTTTAAATCTTTTTCTTGCCATTCTTTAAATCGCGTGAGGCTACTTGCTTTCTTGTCAGAGTAAGTAAGCAAACGTAGTAAAAACTCACGTCAAATTTGAATAAGATGTTGTCACGCAATTTATTCAACGAGTGACATGTTGACATATAACGTGGTGAAATTAAAATTCGTGAAAAGTAATTTTTTAAGTGATTTTCTAGTAAACACGATATCGTTACCATTCTGCCGATCACTCCCAACATTCAGTGTACTCTCTCGGTCACTACTCTTCACTGACTTGACGAGGGAGTCAAGAATGACTAACACCGTTTTGTTTTCATAAAATCATTGTCCGCTCAAGTACCCAGAAGCACTTCCTGTTCCTGCTCTCAAAATCGTGCGATACCTCACGTTCATTATACTCGTGCCCAGTCTCTCCAGCTCCACAACATTGTTTCCAGCCATATTTCGAAGGAAGGAAGAATCTTTCTTCTTTAAGAACTCTACCGAAACTCGTTTGTTTGTCCAGTTTATTGAAATACCATCATGTATTCCAAGTTATTGTTGCAGCGAAAAAATATGGGAAGGCCGAGTGTAATTCGCGATTCTAGAGGAAAACGTTTTCTTTTGATGCCGGCGTCGTCGCTGTCGACCAGTCAAAGAGAAGTTTCAAACCGGGCCCATCGCTTGACGCAACTCTTCCTCCAAGCAAGGATATCCTCTGGTATGCTAACTTAAATTTTTATCTTAAATATCAAGAATCGTCTAATTATGATTGTTATTTTATATTCAGAGGCAGGTAATAAGGTTTCGTTCGCCGGTAGAATTTTTTACTCCGAGCAGTGCGTTTCACGTGCCAACCCTTAACCGGTCATTAAACACGCACGTGCATTTCCCAAAATAGAGAGTGGGCTATAGCGTTTACATCAGTTTTAGCTAGTTTTGAAAGGGTTAACCTCTTAATCTCACTGATTTATTAAAGGGGCAGTGTCACGAGGATTTTGCTATTTTAGGTATATTCTGCGCTAAAATCATTACTCTGAGGCTTGAATCGTAAACAAAATGCTTCTGTAAAGCTACAACGAAGATATCAAATGAATTTTATCAGACAGGGCTAACCATAATAAATTTCTTGAGGATTTTTGGAACACGGAGCATCAAAACTTGAAAAATTGGCCAATTTTTTCAAGTTTCAATCCATTTCCATCCACGCTATCCGAAGCGACAGGCGACAGAAAACTGAGTTTCAGTACCTTCGAACAGTCTTAATAACAAAACTAGATCATTAGTTTTGGAATTCAATTGATGCGAAGACACCTTCTAGCTTTTTATAAAGTTGCCAAATAGCATGACAATGCCGGCTTCAGCCAAAAAGAGGAAAATATTTAGCTAAATAAATCATAATTCCTATGTGGGCCGGTTTCTATACTTGCAAATTTTAATCGTCCCGGCCGAGTAGGGCAAGAAATTCACGTGACATGTGTACTCATGCGAAACAGTTAAAAGAGGAAACTCGACTCACTTAACACTGACGTTCAAAACACCGGCTTGTGCATAATTTGTCTGCATGAAAAAACAAAAGAAAAAAAGAAAAAAAAAAACTATTTTCGTAATAAGCTCAAGTGAGCTTCCCTTGTGCAAATAATTGCTACTTGGTGGTCTTAGCGGATCATGTCAACTTACAAATGCCTTTTCCTAGTCTCGATACCTTTCTTTGTTATTCACTTCGAGAATTTGGACATAAATCAAGGTATTTCTTTTTTCAAAATAGTTGTTTCTTTCTCATAACCTTTACTCTGTGGCAAACGTTGTAGTGATTGTGATATTTTGATCAATATTCAATGGTATTAGAGAAACTAATAATGCGAGAGAAACTTTCCAAAAATTAAATGTAAACTTTGCGGCAGTGTATGGTTATTTTGTTATTTTGCAATTTGCCATATGGGTCTTGTTTAGAAACTTCGCTTATATAGGTCACTGGTTGTCCGTATTTTGTCAACTAAGTGAGTTCCTAGGGAAGCAAGTGACAGCTTTGTCGATAGCATTGGTTTTTTTATCATACTCCTTCGGGTTAAATCAGAAGAACCAACAAAGAGTTGAAAAGGTTTCTTATGAAGATTTTTCGTAAATGAACCAATCACGTCACTGTGCAAGATAGTAACCATCTTCCCAGATGTTGTTTAAAGTTTTGTCCATGACCTGCAGAAAATGAATTACAATGATTATTCACACGGGAGGGATACTTTTGCACAGACAATTGACAATCAGTTTTTTTAACCGACATAAGCGCCGCCACATAATGACTAAACGATGGTAACTTCATAGCGTGACATTTCAAAACAAGCTTTCGCTAAGTGAACGTGTTCAGAAGCATGAACTCCTCATAAGGT
>JAHPZR010033144.1:5000-12797 GCA_019787425.1 Platygyra sinensis | reverse complement strand
TAGAACCCCTACAAGTTAGAAACTCTGGTGCCTCAAATATAAGCCCCCCAAATTCAAAATAGTTCTGCCATCCCTGTCCAACCAGGGACTGTATTTTGGCTTGCATACAATCATTGAGGAAAGATTAAGTGACAACTACAAAGTACTGTTTGTATAGAGAGATTAAAAAGTGTTTTAATTTTTATTGAATGATAGAGAAGCATTTTAACTCGTTCTTATTTTTTTTCAGATTATCTGGTCTCAGCTGGTCGTGATGTCATATCTTCAAAATCCCCAACCAATGGCCTCAACGTGGTAGTAGCAAGGCAAATCTTCAGTTTCGCACAACATTTGCATTCATTGAGGATTCATCGGTCTGAATAAGAAATCCTGTTGACATTTTACACACTTTCGACCAGCCCTAAGGCACATGAATTCCAGAATAAACTCATTTACAGTTAGAATCAGGAAAAATATGCTGTAGAGAACATTTTTTACATGGTTGTTCTCTAAGCCGTTTGTTTTACAGTTTTTTGTTTTTACATTTTAAGTACTGTAGTAATAGACAAGTATGGTTTATAGATGAAGTGTTTGTCCATTTAATTTTGTACCCAGGTCTTTCACTTTCCCCTGAAGGAACTTCTTTCAATTTGTAAAATTCATTTTGATAAGAACTGTTTGTAGTTCCACACAGCATGGCCCATTGGATATATAACTTTACTATAACTGCTACAATGTATGCTAATGGTCACAAATACATGAATGTAAATTCTGGTGAATTCTCATGCATGAATAAACTATGATAGTACATGTACAGTCCTAATTTTATCCTACATGCCCAGTGGTTGAGGATAGCAGCTTTTGCAGTTAACCTGTCTACAATGATTATGTTTTTCTCTGAGAGATACAGCTTCGGGAAATATAAATGACCAGTTTCAATCCAGGTTTTCTGTGGATGGGGGGGTGCTGGGTGTCCAAGGCAAGCTTTGATTCAGTAATGATTTTTAACGATACAATGTTACGTCCGCACTGATTTGAATGGTTGTAATCCTCAGCCCAATTTGATAACCAATTACATACATGTACATACACCTTTACTACCAGAATTGTATTTAAGACAGGGTGGACACGGTAGTGTAATAGATGATCTGTTGTCCAAAGGAACCCTGGAAATGAAACTTTTTTGTTTCCTTTTGAAACTTAATTTTAATAGACTGTGAAAAAATTTTTAAAAGCACGGAATGAGCACTGCTGTTAGTGAAATTTCATTCAACAACCAAATTAAACTACAATAATTTTTTCCCTTGTGAAAAACATTTGTTCCAATAAAGGAAGTCATCAACATAAAAAGGTGTATATATTTAATACCAATATTTATGCCATGACGCTGCCCCTGCCCTGATTTTATGCCAGTGCTATCAAGAACGCTTCCTCGAGAACGTTGAGGCAGGGGGGTAGGGGTACCGATATATACCTTGGGGTGGGGGGGTGCGGCCCGGCCCTCATCGTGTAAACCTCGTGAAACCCACGGTGGCACGGCGGCGGCCGTGTCCAATGGCCCGGTACAACTTCATTAATAAATCACAAGTATTGTTCGATAGAAGGGCCAAACACGACAGGACATGGTTAAAACTTTCATTGCCTATAAAACATGACAATTTCTCAAAAACGAACATTAAAAATAAGAAATTAAGCACATATAAGCTTAACAAGACAGACAACACAATCTCTGAGAATAAAAAATACACCTGTAATATCGATGATAATTTGCAAGTGAGGCATGGTCGATCAGGCATACCAGCTATCGTACTTAAGATTATGTTTGTATTTGCACTGCTTCAAAATATTACACATCAGAAATTTTGATTATAGACAGGTAAGTTCTCATATTCACCTAGCAGGATCGAATGAGTTTCGCCGGCTGAGCCATTCTTTCTCTCCACCGCCGTTCTATACTCCCCAAGTAATCTTCCATCGTTTTCATGCCTTAGAAAAATCTCAGAACCCAGCTGATTGTACCATTTGCCGTCTAAAGTCTGGCAGTCCTTTCCAGCTGAGAGCCATGCAAAAGCAGCAACTAAAAAAGTACAAGTAAACAAGTGAACTGTCGGAGAAACAGCCATAACTCTTGCCGGCGTTTACTCGCTGGTTCAGGCTAGTTACGTGCAAATGGTCATTCTCGCCGCACGTGGAGCATAAATATTTACAATATCTTTCATTACCAGTCCTGCTCGTGCCTTAATTGGTACGCCTGACTGGAACCGCGGACTGAAATGACGTTTTGTTGAACAAAAACAGCGTAATAAAAAAGTTCAAATTCATTAAGCAGCCTTGGAAATCAAAATTGAAAATTTTCTTTTCAGTCCACAAAAAAAAGAAAAATTCGAAAACGCCATTTTCAATGCAAAGCAGTTAAGTAGCTGACAGATGTCGGCCCAAGGCATGCCGGGAAGTTCTTCCTCACGCGATCCAACATGCCTGCCGGTGCGTCGTATTCGTCGCCAAAAGAAGATCCTAGAAGGCCCACAAAAATCTTCCGATACAAGCCGGTGACTAGCAAGCCTACAGATGATCCGACAGCAGAGTATATGAACCTTCTAGGAATGATATTTAGTATGTGTGGGCTCCTGATGAAGGTATGGAGAAGGTTCACGACTGATATAGTCGATCTGAAATCAAACATGTTAACTTAGCCTTGTTTATTTCATCGTCTTACATAATTTTTATGAGTTCAGTAGATTCCACAATATGTAAAGAGATTTTAAATCCTAAGAATTGTTCATGTACAGTTTTTACTACTATAAAATGTATTTGCACGGTAAGAATTATGTAGATCTAATGCTCTTCGCCTCTGCAGCTGCTCTGAACAAAATTATGTTACATGTACGAACACAATCGAACTTTCGATCTTGTGATATTTGCGTGTGTTGTGTTCGGTATTAACCTTTATTATGCGAATAAGTTGAGTCAAATCCTGTGCTGTGATTTGTTATTCAGACAGCCTGGCAAACTGAACATCCAGTCATCTTTGACTGAAAAATTATGGAAGTGGCCTTATGAGAACCATCGGACAACTGTGTGCCATACTTATGGCATTTATTTTTAAAATACAAAGCTTCTCTAAACCACTGACCTACCTACCTGTACATGTAGCCCAATTTTTTTGATGCCTAGACTTAAATATTGTTTTATTATATCTGTATGGGTTATTGACCAGACATGAGGTCAGAAAGGCTTCCTATTGGCCAAGATCTTATTACACTGTAGCATGTTTTTGACTGAGATGTAGTCTAGGTTCATTAACACACGAAAAAAGAAAGGCAAATATTCAGCCCTCTGGTAAGAAGAAGCTTGGTCAATAAAAGATTACATGTATATGACATACAGGAAACCACTTTGTTACGGAATGAAGCAAACAGTTATGCACGGAAAAAGTATGAACTCAATAAATTGACCTCGCTCCCAACGTGTGGCTTCATAGCTCAGTTGGTAGAGAATCGCACCGGTATCGCGGAGGTCGCGGGTTCGAATCCCGTTGAAGCCCTGATTTTTTTCAGGCTTCTTCTTTCCAATTGCTTAAATTGGAAAATTTACTGCGATGATCACTCTTCATATGTAGTTATGTACCAAGTGGGTCAAAGAAACCTCCCATCTTGTCTGCTTGGTTACCCAATCAGAGCACACAAGTTGGTTCATTGTACTCAGTCACCATCCTAGCTGTACAATAAAAAAGTATGTATTTCTGATTAAGAAAATAGTTAAAAACTTTATGTTGAACAATGAACCTCTTTACAGCTATCCTATTCCAAGATCATACATGAAAGTTTTAGTTACACTTAGAAAATCATAATGATAAAAATTGTGTCTTTCTCTTTAATCATAATAAACATGTATCAACTTTTTATTTTTAGCTCAAATGGGCAGCATGGGCAGCTGTATATTGTTCATTCATTACTTTTTCCAATTCACGCTCATCAGAGGACACCAAACAGATGTTCAGTAGTTTTCTGTAAGTATACAAAGCTGTAGGAAATTATTAGATTAACAGCCTAAAGAAAAACAGTAATAGCAATTCTTCTGGAAATTTGTTTGGATCGACAATCCTGAACAAGATACTTGGTACACCAAGCAAGTTCTCCCCTCCCCCCACTTACATGTACATGGGGCGCTGATGACAAAGAACTTTCAAAGATGATCAGTAATAATTAGATAAATAGTCTCTTAAAGATTGGCAAAGATCTCTCATTCTATAGTGATAGAAAAAGGGGCAGACATTAAGTTCTCCAGCCTCACATATTCCTTATCAGATTTGGTCTAACTTATGTGTACATTTGTTGTTTGTTAGACACAGAAACCTGTGCATGACCAGTACAATTCATAGCCATACTGACATCATATGACTAAACTGCTTACACTCTTCTAAAATTGCCCTGACAGTTCAATCAGTATAGCCAGATTACTTTCCCAGGCCATCAATTCATATGTACATGTACATTGTATGCTGTACATCATCCATAAAAACCCTCAGTTTAATTTCTTAGAAAGGCTTTGTGTTCACTTTAATGATGTATTTTTGTCATTATGTGATGTGGGGAGAGGAAGTGGATTTTAGGAGAGATTGTTATGGTTTTACTTTGCATACAAGTTAAGTCAAGTGTGCATTTTTATTTTTCAAATAAAGGTGTTAGGCTCATATTTGGAAGGGATTTTGTCTGTGAAAAATTGCTGAATCAGGGGTCTTCACTGTATTGGCCAAGCTTTCAATGAAAATACTGTCTTGTACATGTGCGTTTCTCATTTTCCCTTATAGCAGGGGTCATATGTGCTGGTTTGAATGACTTTCTCAGCAGCCTTACTGCCTCTGCAAACTAAAAAGTCCAAGGCTTTTTTTTAAAAAAATACAGTATCATGCAATTGCTTCATAAAATTCACGCTAAGTGCGACACATCCTTACCTAATCATGCTTGGCTATTAGAGAGGAATGTCTTGAGCATAGCGAGGAAGCAGCAACATAATCAGGATTTAAAAAGAAGCTATAAAAGGCAGAACAAATTCTCAAATTCATCATTTTTTACCAGTGAAAATACATTGCATTTAACCAGAGTGCACTGCACCACTTTTTACCAGAGTGCATTGCACCACGAACAACATAAAGATGTCATACCATCTTCTGGTGTGGATTCCAGTGCTGATTTACCTGTAAAACGATATGAAGGAGATCGTGATTGACTTTCACAACTCTTGCCGCTTTTGTTTTTAAAGCAGTACACAAAAGTTTGTAAATCTGGACGATTAATTTGAAATTTAGTAAATCATTTCTTAGCAGTCTCGCCTCCGTGGTTGAATTCTTACATGTCAATCAGATGAAGAGAAATCATCATTACTAAAACTTGTAGAAAAATTAAAACAACCGGGAACTGTAGAACACATCTATTGCTTTTCAGAAGTTTTAGCATTTTCACACTTCC
The DNA here is from genome assembly GCA_019787425.1 of Platygyra sinensis. Taxonomy (NCBI): domain Eukaryota; kingdom Metazoa; phylum Cnidaria; class Anthozoa; order Scleractinia; family Merulinidae; genus Platygyra; species Platygyra sinensis. The sequence goes on along the minus strand of JAHPZR010033144.1, from coordinate 7,350 downwards.
GGCGATGGACGCATCTTCAACACTGTCGACACTCTAGAGACATTTAAAGCTTACCAGTATAGAAAATATTTAAGTGAGAATTCTGCTCCTACAATTTCCACATCTTTCGATTTTCACCTCTTCAATTCCCTGGTAAAGGGGAGGTAGATATGTGTATGTGCTTTATTGTCTCGATCCCTTGTCACACCTCGCCTTCGATGCATCACGATGCATGAAGTTGATGCATACAAGGACATATTTTAAGTTTCACACCACAGTTTCTGGGGGTAGAAGGGCAATATTGAATATTGAATATCGTGCTTGAAAATCTTAGGAATATTGAATATTTACCTGAAAAAAGTACGGAGAATAGGGAATACTCAGCCAGCTTAATAAATTTATTAATTAAACAAAATTAAAACAGACTACTCAATGATGCTCTCAATCAATACTTAAAAAATCAATTACCTGGTTCTGATTCCTGATCATGTGCAGGCGTCCTTCTACCGCTGACCTTGCTCATTCAAGAGTCCACCTCCAGTGTTTTTTAAAGCCTGTTTATTTCCTTAATTTGGGCACCCAAAATGCACCAGATTGTGTCTCAGAGCACTTAAATTTTTAAAATTTCCCAGGGGGAGGGGGGGGGCATGTCCCCGGACCCCCTTAGTTGTTCGCACCTTCAGCACTTAGCTTGGCCTTTACGCGCCCAATTGTCTCTGCCTGCTTCCCTTTCATTGACTGAAACTTTCTTTGAAAAGGAAAACCCTGCTCAATGTGAAGCAGAGCAAGGAAACCAATATCGTTTTTATTGTTTCTTGGTATGTTTTATTGGTTAAGAGTTTCAACAATGTTTGTTTTTTTTTCAATAAAACTGTATAATAGGGTTCTTAGTATCAGCGCAAGAGATAAAAATAAAAGAAATATTTCAGAGTCAAGTTCAAATAGGATGAATAATCATTGGCTTAAGTATCAAGTAATACTTAACTTCTACGTAGCACTTAAAAACTAAAATAATAAGGAATATCCTCCGAAATATTATCAAGGAATGGGAATATTCACCCCTGGAGAACAGCGGAATACGGAATATCTTAAGTTGAAATATTCCCCTTCTACCCCCAACACAATTTAACACTACTAACTTTAAGAAATAAAGGTTATGATGTATGACTTGGAACGTGCAGATAGATTAATGACTACGCAAAATATGTCACTTTCAACAGTATGTTCCGCAGCATTACTATCTTTAAGATACCCTAGTTTGTAGGCATAGTGGAATATTACATTTTCATCCAGTACTGCAAAAATTGTAAGGTTCCTCAAAGACAGCAGTGCCAGCAGGACTGGGGGTAAGCCCTCCCCCCTCAATTTCAAGCAAAAAATACATAATTAATTTTAAATAATTTTGAAATACCATTATCTCTAGACCCCCTACAAGTTAGAAACTCTGGTGCTCACATATAAGCCCCCCAATTCAAAATATGTTCTGCCATCCCTGTTCCAACCAGGCTGTATTTTTGGCTTGCTATACAATCATTGAGGAAAGATTAAGTGACAACTGAAAAGACTGTCTTGTATATGAGATTAAAAAGTGTTTTAATTTTTATTGAATGCTAGAAGCATTTTAACTCGTTCTTATTTTCTTTTCAGATTATCTGTCTCAGCTGTTGTGATGTCATATCTTCAAAATCCCCAACCAATGGCCTCAACGTGGTAGCAGGCAAATCTTTCAGTTCGCACAACATTTGCATTCATTGAGATTCATCTGGGTCTGAAATAAAATGCCTGTTGACATTTTACACACTTTCGACCAGCCCTTAAGTGCACAGAATTCCAGAATAACTCATTACAGTTAGAATCAGGAAAAATTATGCTGTAGAGAACATTTTTTACATGGTTGTTCTCTAAGCCTTTTGTTTTACAGTTTTTTGTTTTACAGTTTTAAGTACTGTAGTAATAGACAAGTATGGTTTATAGATGAAGTGTTTGTCATTTAATTTTGTACCCAGGTCTTCTCACTTTCCCCTGAAGGAACTTCTTTCTATTTGTAAAATCCATTTTGATAAGAACTGTGTTAGTTCCACACAGCATGCCCATTGGATATATAACTTTACTATAAACTTGTACATGTATGCTAATGGTCACAAATACATGAATGTAAATCTGGTTGAATCTACATGCATGAATAAACTATGATAGCTACATGTACAGTCCAATTTTATCCTACATGCCCAGTGGTTGAGGATAGCAGCTTCTTGCAGTTACCTGTCTTACAATGATTATGTTTTTCTCTGAGAGATTACAGCTTCGGGAAATATAATGACCAGTTTTCAATCCCAGGTTTTCTGTGATAGGGGGGTGCTTGGGTGTCCAA
>JAHPZR010033143.1:0-27888 GCA_019787425.1 Platygyra sinensis | reverse complement strand
TTCCAAAAACGTACCCGCAGATTTGAACACATCGATTTAGGTAACTGGTGTTTTTTTTTTGTTTTTTTTTTTACTTCCAGAAAAGGGAGGGGGGAATTCGTTAATGGCAGAAGCTTGTAGAGCTGACCTAGCTTGAAATGTTATGTATTTTTTTTTTATTTAGCCCAACCCACCCCGCCCCTTTGCCCCTTATCCAATCGGCGTTAAGTTTTACCCAGGCTATGCTTGGCTAAATATTAGTTCGCGCGGTATCTCAGAGGCGGCGTTGTTCAATTAGCTTTCTATAACTGCTGTCTAAAGGAAGTCTGCCGGAGGACATCATTAAGTCCAATGAAGGTGCAAGTTGAAGGATTTGCTAGCAAGCGTCGTCCATTATCGTACATGAAGCCGTCCTGAGATGCATTAGACGCGGGACGTCATTTAGCCCTGTAATGGTAGTCCGTTTGGACCATTGCATGTGGCGATAATGTTGTGCTTGCTTTAGACAGCAAAGAGCCTTAGCCACATCAATTTAGGGCTTAGACGTGCAATGGAGTAGACATTTCTAGCTGCTGTTGGCATTATTTGGCTTGAAGTTTGATGGGGCTAAGTCTATCTTGTGGAGATGACATCCTACCTTTCCCACTCGTGGAAAACGAAGTACATCCGGGACATTGCTATTTGCGAGCGAGACATGGCCACGAACAGAGCAAAGGAAAGCACGTCAAAGGCTGATCGATCGTGAGTAAACCTTTCATTTCCTTGTTTTATCAATTTCAGGCGTTTTCGGCCTAGCTAACTATCAGGCGTGTCTGTAATTCGCTAGCGCGGGCGAGATTTCTTGTTGTGGTTTCCGGTCGATAATTGAGCTGTTGACAACATTTGGCAATTAATTATGTCTGAGTTTATTTGAAGTTCAATCGATTCTCCATGTAGGAAGCTCTCGGTCAGTCCATTCAGGACGATTTAGGCCCTTAGAAAGCTATAGATCAGCTCTCCGCTGTCGTTTTGATATCTGTACGTTCGAGTTTATTTAGACTCGAATTTCATTTTAAATCACTGTTAATTAAATTGTACAATTCGTGATTCAACGAAAACACGGTGAATTTAGTCTTCCTGGCCTCGAAAGGCCCATACAGAAGAGTTAGTTCCTTTTATTTGAGCTACGATAACCCTTGTGGAGAGCTAGCGCTAGGAGAGAATTGTATCAAGATTATCAGTAACAAGTCAAATTCTCTGGGTATGTTTTTGGAAATACATGCATGCCCTTTTGATGATGCACCAGTTGATCTTGTAGTCAATGTTTCCGTCCTTTAAGTCCCAAATGTTTTTTGAAAGTACAGTGTCATGTGAGTGTTTTCGGTCTTTGAAAGAGAGTTTGTGGTTGTTGTATCTCGTTTTGAATTCGTGCTCTGTCATACCAATGTAGGTCCTTGCATTACCAGAAGTTGTTGTGACAGTTGCTTTGTAGATAATGTTCTTCGTAAAGCACGCACCGTCAAGAGGGCACAGGTTTCTGTTTCTGCAGTTGCATTTCTTTTTGTTGGAGGCCTCGTCGTTTTCATTTAGGATCTTCTGATTGTGGTTTTTGATTATATTAGCCATGTTTGTAGTGCAGCTGTAGCTGACCTTCAGGTTGTTTCTATTGAATATTTTATGGCGGTTGTGTGACTTTGGGAAATGCTTATCAATCAGGCAAAGGGATGATTTAGCGATGTTTGTACGGACATTCTGACTGTAAGGTGGGTTAAACCAGATTATGTTTCTTGCTCTGTTTCTGGATTTTTTTTCTTCCTTGGTCTTTAACATAATGGATTCGCTCGTTGTACCCACTGGATTTCAGGGCATTGTTGTATAGCTGCGAGGATTTATCGAACTCGTCTTGGTCGCATGATAAGCTTGATATTATGGTGCTTATGGTTGTTGGAAGAAAAGATGTTGTTGTTGTTGTTGGCGTTGATGTACAGCGGATTGTTGCTAGTTTCCTGAAAGGGTAAAACTTTCCAGTTGTCAGATTTAGCATGACATCCAGGTAATCCACCACCTTGAAGTTCCTTTGCACTGTAATCTTCAATTCAAGGTCTCCGATTACCTTAGAAAAGTCCTTTCTTGCTTTGTCACCAGCTCTTGTTCTTTAAGATCGCTAAAACGTCGTCTCTGTACAGGCCGATGTCCCCTTCTGGGAATTTTGATGATAATTTATGCAGGATGTACAGGCCAACTAGCTCGCAAACCTCAGCTCCATCATAGCAACCCATGGTTACATCAAACATAGGGGAATCACCTCTCTTGACCCAGGGTTCATTCATATCAAACAGGAGGGTTTTCCTTGAGTGCATAATGATTTCGACCTCCTGCTCTGAGACAGTTGTGTGCTGTTTTGCATACTCCAGCGATAACCTCAGCAGTTCCTCTGATATGGACGGATAGAAATCCACGATGTTAAAAACCAGGAATGAATGCCTGTGCTTTTCTCCAATGCTCGAAAACCAATTGACTACCAATTTTGTGTTTTTCCACTGGTGTAACTTCGTCTTGGATCTAATGTTGTTGTTGATCCTATCCAAAATCTGTTTGCCTACTAACCCAAGGTTGTTCTTTGCAGGGTTTATTAATCTGCACTTTGGGTTGTTTTGAAAGTTTTCCTTGTGATCTTTAAGGGAGATAAATGCTTGCCTCTGCGCCATCTTTGTGTCTCTGTGACGTTTTCCCTTAACAGTTTTTCATATTGACCTTTGTCCATCTCATACAAGTTTCTTGTTTTGTCCACAAACACGAGGACTTTTTTAGAAGAGTTGATACTCTTGATGTCACGTCTTAACTTGTCTTGAAATGCATTTCTCACCTGTTTGAACGTAACATTTTCTACCAGCTGAAACATAATTTCTTTGAACGGCTTTAATTCATCAATTGGCGGTGGACATTTTCTTGACTTCAGGTTGAATTTGTTGGTTTGCTGCTGGTCAGCCTTTGGGTTAAGAAAGAAGAGTGCCTTCCATCTCATTCTTTTTATAACACTTTCTACCTTCTCAAATAGACTCGTCTTGTAGTTGATCTTTGGAGGAATCTGGTTCTAGTCTGGCACAAAAGTTCAACTTCTTAAGATTCTTAGGTGTGAATCATCAGGTCCTTTACAGACTATATTTAATACATCTTTTAAGATGGCTGGAGTAATCCCAATTTTTAAGAAAGGTTCTCAGACAAGCTTAAACAATTATAGTCCCATTTCTCTACTCTCTGTTTTTAATAAATTGTTAGAAAAGCTGATGTATATTAAGGAGATAATTGACTTGCTTAACAAGAGAACTTATTTATAGTAAACAGTTTGGATTTCCCTCTCACTAGCCAACAATATGCAGATCTTAGTATATATTGACCAAGTCCAATTAGCCATTGAAAGCCACAATTATTCTTGTGGAATACATGTATTTCTAGACTTAAGAAAAGCTTTTGATACAATCAGCAAATTCTACTCAGAAAACTTGACTATTATGGTATACGAGGTGCTGGATTTCCATCTTTTTTTCAGATGATGCAAATTTATCCTTTCAACATCAGGACATAAACATGCTTGAAAGTTTGATTAATTCTGAACTTAAGAAAGTTCTTAATTGGCTACGTGCAAATAAGCTTTCATTAAATATTGATAAGTCAAATTTTGTTACTTGACAATTTCAGGAAAACGCAGTGCCTTGTATGATAATACTTCTGTTTGTTGGGCAGTGGGATGGCAACCAACTGACAAAGGCAACAGAGACAGCAACCATCAAGTCTATCACATGTACCTGTCTGGTCGGCAGACTTCACGCAGACACTCGAGGCTTCACTGCGAACCCATAGGGCAAAGAAAGTCCATGATCACTTAACTGGGTGCTCTCATGACAACCCAATATGTAGAGAGACTCTAGCCAAAATTTCCCAGAGGACATAAGTCTAGGTAGACCTGCAATAAATAAACTTTTGCAAGTCAGTGTGAGGGTCGATTTTTAAAAGATCAGTAAACAAGCAAAGTTTATTTTCTTGATTGATGCTTTCAATTGGAATGCCTAAAATCACCCCACAATTGATATCTGTCTGATTAGCAGTCAGCGGTTTCAATCCAAAGTGCTTCAAAATCATAAATAGATCTGATATGTTTGATTTGATAATATGTTTGAGATTGTCATTAATGTAAAAGGCAACACCCCCCGTATCAGAATGACTCGGTTCAGAGGTAAAAGAACATCCAGGTATATTAACATTAGGTATAAGTTCTTTATCAATTGAAATTTTAGTCTGAAAGAGGCCGAATCAATAGCAATTTGTAACTTAACTCTGATATCGAATGTAAAAAGTTGTCATGGTTGGCTGCTAAACTTCTGATTTTGCAATGTAAGGCTTATCATTTCATAAGCACCGAATTATATCATTGTCACTATGAAATTCCTAAGTAGTCTAATATCTGGACCTGGTGAATATATATTGAAGCCAGTGACACAAAAAATACTTTGCACTGAGAGGATCAAACCATTTTTGAATATAGGAAAAATAATATAAACTAGACAATCAAATGAAACCTGAATCTCTGCAGCCAAAACACAGTAATTTGCCTTAACTTGACTAATGTTGATGACTGATCTAATTCCGACTAGATTTTTTTTCCATATTATTCCTGAATTTGTAATGAAGATAACATATCACATTAGGATTTGAATGATTACACCTAATGATTTTGAAATAGAGCTTTTCTCTATATCGAATTTTGCCAAGAATAGGTCTCAATTAATTTAATAAATTTCTCCTCAACAAATTTGGTAAAGTCATTTTTATAATAATTTAAAACTTTATAGTTAATTTTGAGACTGCCCACTGATGGCATTCATAGAAGTATTTCTAAGCTCAATACAAAATAATTTTGGCTATTCATATACACACCATACACAGATATACAAGGTTGTTTTAAATGTAAAGGGAAATGCGACCTCTGTAGGAATTTTTTAGTAGAATCGGATCATTTCTCCAGCACTAGTACAAGCAGGAAATACTTCATCAGACAACACCTTCATTGTAAATCTAAAAATGTTGTTTACGTGATCACTTGTAACAAATGTAATGTTCAGTATGTAGGATCAACAACTAACGAGTTTAAAATCAGATTTTGTAACCACAAATCGGCCATGAGTACAAAGAAGAACACTAGTGAAGTCGTGATACACTTTAACAAAGAAACTCATGTTTTGTCGGATTCTAATTTCGTCATTATTGAACAAATTTGTAATTTTAGCGATCAAAATAGCCTCGACCATCGTCTGCTAACAAGAGAAGCTTTCTGGAGTGCACAACTTTGCACCCTTCAACCTTACGGTTTGAATAAGAGATCAGAATTCAACTCTAAGAATAGAATAAAATACAATTAACACCTTATTTTCATCACTCACAAGTGTTCTTTTTATTTCTTATATATTTTTAGTGATTCTGTTGTTCAAAGGCTCAATCAAGGATTTTGTTACGGGGCTGAGAGTATAGCACACAATGCTTGAGTTCAGGGGCTGGTAACTAGGATTTTGTTATTAACCATTCAAAGGCCTTTTTTTCGGATCCTGTTACGAAAAACGGCATTGTGAGCTAGAAAGCGCCTTTGTTCAAAGGCTTTGACTTGGGAATTTGTTACATCATTTTCTCTACATTATTATGTAATACCCTAGTGGTCTAATACCTTTTTCTTCTCATATCATTGTGTTTATTGTTCTTATTTGTTATTTTGATTGCATTGTAAAATTTTTTAGCCTATTTAAGTCTTAGCCATAGAGAGATTTTTATTCCAAGTATTTTTAATCCTGTACACTCTATACTGACGAAGCCTGAAGGGCGAAACGTTTATTAAAGAGTTTTGGCCACGGAAGAAGTTTGCTGTTTGCTCTTTCTACACAAACTACAATTTTCGAGTGCAAGCGTGTAGTATCCTCTGGATCCTTCCTTTATACTACAGACTGTTTAAGGCAGTCGCCATTCATGGGACAATCAGCCGGCTTTCTACAGTTGCAATTTCTTGTCACCACATTCTTCTTGTTTAACACTGATTTGTTATGGCTGTCGATGTTGTGTTTAACGTTGGACATGCAGCTGTAGCTAATTTTTACGGTGTTACGGTTGAAGATCTTGTGCAGCACGTGGCCTTTTGGAAATTCTTCATCTAAAATTTTTAGAAAAGACTTTCCTAGGTTGGTGGCGACATTCTTGCTATAGGGCGGGTTGTACCAAATACTGTGTTGGTTTTTTCTGTCAGGGTTAGAAGGTTATGAAGCGGAAGGCGTTGAAAATTTGAGGCAGTGCTTGTATCCGCTGGCATCAAGGGCCTTTTGGTAAAGTGGCACAGCTTTGTTGAAGGATGCTTCATCATATGAGATCTCAGAGAGGCGTTTGTTGATGGATAGTGGGATGTTTTAATGATCTGCGGTGGATGGTTGGACTTGTTGTTGATGTGAAGTGGGATGTTGTTGGGCTTAGTGTAGGGCAGGTACGTGCCGTTAGACAAGTTGAGGGTGACGTCAAGGAAATTCACGATTTTCTTGTTGGCTTCAATTGTGATCCTAAGGCCATACTTGTTAAAGATCTTGCAGAGGTCTTTCTTGATAATCTCAACCTGACGAGGCAATGTGTTGGATATACCAAGGCCGTCATCTCTGTATAGGCCAAAGTTGTTGCCATATTTCTCGACATTGGTTGGTTGGAAACCGTACTTCATTGATCTCTGCCCATGATCGCCACCAAATTTAACATAGATCTCATTGTCAGGGATGTTACCATTACGCCAGGTTAGAAGCTCAGCTCTAGAGATATGATAATATATACAAAATAATAATCTTCTAGCCAAACTTTAACAATATTGTTTTATTTGAAATGTTTATGTAAACAAGAATATTTTTACTTCGCATTGCTGTCAATGATGCTTGTTATCTTTTCATGATGGTCAGCCACATAGGCACAGGGTGTTTCCTTGATAGTGGTCACCTGCTTGTTCTTTTTCTCCATGTGTTTAAGAGGTAACATGTCACAGTCAAGGTTTTCACCAATTTGTTCAACCTTTTGTTTCGGTGAGCTCTTTCACTGTCAACCTTGACACCCCACCTGTTAAACCTCCTACATATTAGAACAAAGGTATCATAAAATTAAAATGCAATCTTTGTTTTTATCATTTTTGTTAACTTTTATATACTGTATATATCCATTTGAAATATTATTGTTATATCTCCCAACTCAGATACATTTTCTGATTGGAGGAGAATTGTCACGTTCCGTGGGTTAAAACTCACTAACTCCCTAGGGTAAATAAAACTCACTAACTCCCTGGGGAAACAACAACTTGAACTTTGGACTCGCACATGATCAGGCTGTGCACCTTTGAAATGGTGGCAAATTTTTATGGCAGCTGACATCAAGCAAATAATTTTTATGCAGTCAGTGCACAACTGCTCGAAAATGTGATGGCTCACTTTATTCCAAGAGTTCTTTGGTGGTGATATGCCCTGGTATTTTCAGATACTTGCAACAGGAAAAGGGCTTAAAAATTACGAGGATGAAGCATTGTCCGCTGTAACTACAGAACTGAAAAAGCTGGGGAAGGCAAAAGTAAATCACCATCCCGAAGTAACACAAACTGACTTAGAAAAGCTTTACAACTTGCTCAACATTACACAGCCAAAAGATCTTCCTTACAAGTGTCTGTTTGACATTGTTTTCTTCTTGGTGCGAAGTGGCCGAGAAAACTTACGTAAACATAAAAAGTCATCGTTTGCCGTGGCAGTTGGTTCTCAAAGCAGAAAGTCTGTGTACAAAAAGTTGACGAGCTTGATAAAAATTACCTTGCTGATGATTCTCTGTATGATATGTCATGATGGTAGCATGTATTAGAAACCTGAGAGTGTACTGTGTCCTGTGAAATGCTTTGAACTCTATTATATTGTATTTGTATTTATTTATTCCCCCAATCCCTTGATGGTACATAAGTATTTTTCAAAAGGAAAGAAAACATATGATGCAAATTTACAGCACTTAAATTATTTCACATGTAATAATGGAGGGAGAGGAGAGGGGCACATCTAGATTAACTAATGTTGTGCCCCTTAAAGTTACGTATGACAAGACTTGAGAGTTTTATTTTAAAAAAAAAAGGTAAAGGAAAATATTTCGGTAAATTATGAAGAGGATAATGTTTCATTAGTATTGAGCAAGGTACCAGCGCAAAAGTGCTTTTCTAAATATTGTTTTGGACGGTTTGTCCCTGATGAATTGTGGTATATCATTCCAAAAGAAACATGGTCTAAAGCCATATTGTAATGGGGAAATCAATTTGTTTGTGGTAAAAAAGAACATAAGCTGATTAAAAATGCATTTCTCAAATATTTTACTTACAGAAGATAGAACTGAGATAGGTCGATAGTTATTTCATATGAAACGAGAGCCTTGCTTAAAAATAGGAACAATCTTTGCAAGTTTCATACTATCAGGAAAGATGCCTTGGTTGATGGAAAGATTAAAAATATATGTTAAAGGGCAGTTTATTTCAAATACTGCAGTTTTTAATAACATTGGATGAATCTTGTCACACCGGAATGACTTTCTTATATCAAGACTTTCTAGTAGTAAAAATATCTTTATTTCAGAGACTTGTGAGAAACAAAATTGTTTTTGTCTCTGAGAAAGATAAGAGGTTGCACTCTTATTAGATTTAGGGAGTTGAGATGCTAATTTGGAAGGGAGATTGCAGAAAAAATTGTTAAGACAGTTGGAGATAGTTAAAGGTTGTTCGTATTGTTTGTTATCCACTAGTAGTTTTTCTATATGAGAACTTGGCCGCTTCTTCTTTATCAATAAATTAATATTGTCCCACATCTTTTTTGTATTGTCTGATTTGGTTAGTATGTCATTATAGAAGCAGTCTTGGTATATCTTATTAATGGTAGCAATTTTGTTGCAAAATAGTTTATACTTGCTTAGGAAGACATAGTTTCGAGTAATAAGCCATTTTTTATATAATTTATCTCTAACTTTCCTGGACTTTTTTAAACCAGAAGTAATCCACGGTTTATATGCTTTGTGTTTAATCTTGGCCTTTTTAAGCGGTGCATGTGCATTACTAACTTTGTTGAAAATATGGAGGAACCTGGTATAACTTTCGTTTACTTCATTACATTTGTAAATAGAATCCCAGTTCTCTGATTGTAGATCGAATTTGAAATTTTCTCTTTTGAAATACCGAAAGTCTCTGAATTCAAAGTAATCAGGAAATGAACTAAATTTTGGGTCGTACAAAATAGTGAAGACTGGTAGATGATCCGCAATCTCAACCGCAAGGCTACCGCTTGAACATGAAGTCGAAATATTTGTAAAAATATGATCAATACAGCTTTGTGAATTTGCAGTAATACTTGTTGCTTCAAAAATCAGCTGAGAGAATCCTTCTGATTGTATTAAATTAAGATATTCCTTGGAGACGCTCGTTTTTGTAAGAGTATTTATATTAAAAGTGAAGAGTGATCATCGCAGTAAATTTTCCAATTTAAGCAATTGGAAAGAAGAAGCCTGAAAAAAATCAGGGCTTCAATGGGATTCGAACCCGTGACCTCCGCGATACCAGTGCGATGCTCTACCAATTGAGCTATGAAGCCACACATTGGGAACAAGGTCAATTTATCGAGTTCATATTTTCCTGTGCAGTGAAGTGATGGGAAGTGACGGCAAAATATGAACTCAATAAATTGACCTCGAATCCCGTTGAAGCCCTGATTTTTTTTCAGGCTTCTTCTTTCCAATTTCTTAAATTGGAAAATTTACTGCGATGATCACTCTTCACTTTCATCTACAACCGCAGTACAAATATGAATTATTTCATATATATTTCACAGTATTTATATTAGTATCACCCATTATAATGCATTTTTTCTTACAAAGAAAAACATTGTGTACAGTTCTTTCCAGTTTGTCAAGAAATTATGGGTTTGAAAAATTTGGGGGCTTATAAATTACACCTACAATCATGTCATTAGTTTCTATCCACAGGTTTTCAATTGAGTCTATTTTGAGATCATTTCTTAATGAAAAAGAATAGTCTAAACTAACATGCAAAGCAACACCACCACCTGACAAAAAGGTGCGATTTTCATTAACTAAAGTGTAACCTGGAATTTGAAAACAAGTACTATCAGTTTCAGAAGTAAACCATGTCTCGGAGCAACCGATAAAGTCAAACTTACATGAAATCGAATCCAAAACATTACACATTTGATCAAAATGTTGTTTTAAGCTTCTTGTATTTAAATGAATAGCAGAGTATTGAGGTTTGACAGTATGAGACAACCCATTGATTTCTTCAATTGTGTAAATCCCGTGATCATTTAATAATTGTAAATTTAAAACAGGGTCAGAAGACTCTTGAGTCGTTGACATGAGGTTTTTTGCTGGTCAAAATTAAGTAAATAGTTTAAGATAAAAATTAAATTGTAAAACTAAGTAGACATTTAACATGGGACTTACACGAGTACAAAAGTATATACTGTTCAAACATCTCAGGCCTGATGAAGCGCTCCATCAATATAAAGCTTGCCATGATGGATTCTAGGTCTTTTCCCAGCCCCTATCTTTCATCACCGATCTCAATTGCTTCTTCTTTTGCCAGTCTTCCCATATTAGGTCGTCTGAGACACTTACACCATCACGTACCTCCCTCTTCTTTTTGATAACTTTAAATCGCTCTGGACAGTACAAAAACTTAGCCAAAATCGGTCTGGGAGTGCCATCATCCTTGAAGGGCCCGATCCTGTGGGCGTTCTCGATGTTTGGTTGCAATTGGAGATCATTCCCCAGGATATCACCGAGTTTTGCAATACAATCTTCGCCAGTAGACTCGGGGATAAAATCTCAGATTAAAATCCCTCAAATATCTGTCCAGGGACAATAGTCGCTCGTAGGTGTCATCGACCTCTTTTGCATACTTGGTGATATCGTTCTCGATTCAGTCAACTCTTGTATTAGCTTCATGTAGTTCTCCTGTTAATACCTCCAGCTTTAAGTCTAAAGATTCTTTCAGTTTAGAAATCGAGCTTTCATTCTTCTTGGTTTGACTCTGAAGGGATTCAATGTCTCTTTACTTTGGGCTACATCATCAGGTTTTACTTGGTCTGAGTGGCGGCAGCAGAGTTGATGTTACCATTGCTGTGGCTGTGCACTTGTTGCTTCTTTGCTGCTGTGTAGTGGCTTCTGCTGTTACTGGTACCACTAGGGCAGTGTTGCTGCCATGCTGCTGTGTTGTTTACCCTGCTGATTTTTTTGGCATGTGTCTGGCTCTGCTGCTGTCATCCTGTTGTGATGATGATGTCTCTAATGCTGGTGCCACTCCTGGAGTGTTGCTGCTTTGGTGTTGTGATTCTATGGCTGGTTTTCTGCCACTTTGTTGAAAATTTCTTTCCCACTCTTCATGGTTGTATTCTATGAGTGGAAATTGGCCAGGTACCACCACACAGTGATTTGTCATCTCTGTGTACTCGTATTCACAACATTGTGGACCAAACAGGTTAGTAAATAGCTCATACATATTTTCAATCCATTTTCTATCTTCTTCACTTCAAACCATTATTTTAGCTTTCTAGTCACACCCGCTGTAATAGAACAGCCTCTCTACTGAAAGAAGAGTGTGCTTACTTCTAATTGTACTTTTTTTATTTAAAGAAAGAAAAATAAATTTTCTGTATTCAGGTCTTGGGGTTGACATTTTCATCAAGACAAAGGGTGTTTGTTTTTATCATCAGTGCATGTTTCCAGGTATGACTGACTCCTTGGGATCTCTCCTTTAAGACTGGCCATCTCTAGACAATCATGAATATTACCAGATGTAATGGACTGTCTAACCTCTCTGAATGCTCACCTCATATCAAGTAGTATCTCTGTGTAAATATGGGTGAGGATTTGGTCCGCTATAACATAAGAAAAAAGCACAATGAGCTATTAAAAATAATTTTTAATCTTGCTACTTCTGCATCATTTGTGTGAAAATTTAGACTAGAATCTCAACTCACCTGAGGAAGTACTGCTTGATGAGTCATGATAGGTTGCTCTTAAGTAAAGCAGCCTTTGGAGCTTGTGTCCAGCCTCATAACCCTGGTTGGACAAGTGTTGCAATGAGCGATGCATCCGAAAAGGCATTGGTAAGTGCTCCACAGTGAGATGGCCATAATCACCTGTGCCAAGGCTTGTTCCAAACATCTCTAACAGAAGGAACCCCACTCTTCACACTGAAAAAACTGAACATTACAGTCAGAAATTGGTTCACTAAGGAGAGATACAATTTCTTATAAAGTTTGCATGTCACATGCCGTAAAGGAAAATCTTTGTTACAATATTTGTCTCATTAGCACAAATGATACAGTTAGAGCTCCAGAAACAGTTCTGAATATTGACAGGGCATAGCAAACGTAATTGTCTCAAGGAATTTGAGCCCAATGTATGGAACACTTTTTGTGTGATGCAGGTTTTAAAACTCAAAAGTTTACAAAGAATGCATGAGATCATTAGTGCTTTTGCCACCCAGAAATTCTGCAGCTCTTGAAATCCAATTTCTCCTTGAATATTACACCCAACGAGCCAAAACTTGCTCTGATTACTAAGTTTTACAATCTCTTGAAATGAATGTGAAGTAAATCTCTTTTTACCCTTAGCTTGGCCTGTGCTGTATCGCTGTAAATTGTCTTTACGACTATGTTAATTTCCCTAACATGGGTAGGATAGCACTGACTGTAGCTTCTACTGCCAATACTTTCTTGATTCAGAGAATCGATATGTTGGGGATTTAGTTCTTTTAGATCTAATTTCCTCTCCTTCACAACAAGCTGTTTCTTGACTTAAGGTATTGTGGGCCTTGAGGGACAAGGCAACCGCATTGTAAGAGTGTCGACAGTAAGGTCATAAACATCATTTAAGGAAATGGAGTCTTCTATGCTTTTCTTGGCATTGACAACTTCACTCGCTAACTGCACCACCAGCGTTATCCCCTTGATCAAATTCTTCTGGAACAACTGGAAGGAACACTCGCGACTTTTTGTCTTGTCTTGCAAGTCATCCCATAACTCAGGATTCACTCGAGGAGCTTTGCGAAATTTGCAATTTTCTGGCGAAGGTACTTCTTCTGAATTGAAGAAAACTGCTCTTTGGCAGGCCTTTTGGTACAGGCACTATTTACACGCTTGGCAACACCTTCATTGACCTTCAGACCACAGTCCTCCGTGTCCTTGAACAAGTCCTCGTAAGGAAGTTCAAGGTTAATGTCTTCCGAGAGAATATGTTTGGTGGGGTCAAATTCACTCTGTCCACTTTCTTCTAGGAGAGCATCTTCTTCTTCAGAATTTAAGAGAGCCCCATGCGGTGGAGGAAGACGCCCTTGGGAATCCGACATCTTCAACATGGAAGAAGTCAACGTGTTTAGTTTGGACTCAAACAGGTGAGCTTAAAACCCAGTCGCAACCGGAGTTTGTTCTATTTCATGTCCGCTAGATGACTCCCAGACAGAAAGAATAGATAAATCACTATTCTCCTCCGACAAGGGAAGATTCTTCCCTGCGGAAGATGGAAAAGGCATGATGACCTGGCTTGCATGCGAAAAAAAGACGACTTGTGAAGACCACATGGTGCCTTTATGCGGTTCTGATTTGCATAACAATGATCTTTAAACCATGATGACCTGGTGCATAGCCGTGAAAGAATGCAATCTGAATCCTGCAGGGCGGAGCATTATACGAAAGAGAATTGGTCTTTGGTCTCATTGTACTTTTGCTGGCAATCATACCTGTATATTAACTTTTCGTAACTGATTCAGATAACAATACAAATGTAGGTTTGATGGAATTCCACATCCATGACTGCTCATGCTACAGCATACCATCCAACAACATACTGGTAATAATGTTACATTAATTTTGTGAGGTGTACTTAGGGAAAACCACTTTTAAAACAATTTACTGTTGCTTACCCTTATAGCATCGCAGAAGACACAAAATTCTGTACCATATCCTTTCACACTGTGAATAAAGTCCTCATCATCACTCTTTTGCAGAAAAGGCAGCAGAGCTTTGTAATCAAGGTGTTGCCGACCACCCTTAGGTCAGCGGACTCTTTCAAAATAGGACTTAGTTCCCCGCAGAGTAGAGACAAAACATGTGTTTCGAGAGATCCACCATCTTGTTGTGTTATCATGTAGTGCTCAGATCGCTAGTTGAAAATTTGCTGTTCTCGCTTATTGTCTCAGTTTTATTTTGTTTGGAAAACCTCCACCACACAAGGCTTACTACCAGTTAAAGAATATCAACAGTTTTTATTGATCAAATGGAAGTTATAAGGTAAAGCATGAGGACAATAATAAAGTAAAGCTACATTCATTTTAATATTCACTGCCTGTATGGTGCATTTGGTTGCTTTTTGAAGATCATTAGGATCATTGATATTTAACAATGATTTTTTTACTCCAGTCAATGCACAAACTAACCCCTAAAGTTTTATAGGCGCAAAATGAGAAGGGTGTTGAATTTAAACATTGAAATTTAGAAAAATATGAGGCATAATAACTTAGCTGACTGAATCGAGAACGATATCACCAAGTATGCAAAAGAGGTCGATGACACCTACAAGCGACTATTGTCCCTGGACAGATATTTGAGGGATTTTAATCTGAAATTTTATCCCCGAGTCTACTGGCGAAGATTGTGTTGCAAAACTCGGTGATATCCTGGGGAATGATCTCCAATTGCAACCAAACATCGAGAACGCCCACAGGATCGGGTCCTTCAAGGATGATGGCACTCCCAGACCAATTTTGGCTACGTTTTTGTACTGTCCAGAGCGATTTAAAGTTATCAAAAAGAAGAGGGAGGTACGTGATGGTGTAAGTGTCTCAGACGACCTAATATGGGAAGACCGGCAAAAGAAGAAGCAATTGAGATCGGTGATGAAAGATGCATTTGAGGCTGGGAAAAGACCTAGATTTCATCATGGCAAGCTTTATATTGATGGAGCGCTTCATCAGGCCTGAGATGTTTGAACAGTATATACTTTTGTACTCGTGTAAGTCCCATTTTAAATGTCTACTTAGTTTTACAATTTAATTTTTATCTTAAACTATTTACTTAATTTTGACCAGCAAAAAACCTCATGCCAACGACTCAAGAGTCTTCTGACCCTGTTTTAAATTTACAATTATTAAATGATCACGGGATTTACACAATTGAAGAAATCAACGGGTTGTCTCATACTGTCAAACCTCAATACTCTGCTATTCATTTAAATACAAGAAGCTTAAAACAACATTTTGATCAAATGTGTAATGTTTTGGATTCGATTTCATGTAAGTTTGACTTTATCGGTTGCTCCGAGACATGGTTTACTTCTGAAACTGATAGTACTTGTTTTCAAATTCCAGGTTACACTTTAGTTAATGAAAATCGCACCTTTTTGTCAGGTGGTGGTGTTGCTTTGTATGTTAGTTTAGACTATTCTTTTTCATTAAGAAATGATCTCAAAATAGACTCAATTGAAAACCTGTGGATAGAAACTAATGACATGATTGTAGGTGTAATTTATAAGCCCCCAAATTTTTCAAACCCATAATTTCTTGACAAACTGGAAAGAACTATACACAATGTTTTTCTTTGTAAGAAAAAATGCATTATAATAAAAATAGCAAGGATATATACAATAAAGGAAAAGTTTTCTCTCTTTATTTCTGCAAAGTTTAGCTGTGCCATTCATCAAAGCAAGACCTTTCACCCCGCATTTGGCGACACAAAGGAACGCCACACTGTTCACATGTGTACAATGTTTCGAAGGTGCGGCCTTGGCCTTCCTTGCGTTTTCTCCCAGCCTTCGCACACATGGCACAAGCTCTTTTCCGGCCTTCTAATTTTGCCAGAGAGTGTCCTCGCAAATTTTCCTCTGTTGTAAAGGTGGAGACAGCACGCTTTCCAGAATTTGAGGGCTGTTTGTAACCATTGTATCCGGCGATGAGAAGCTTGGCGAGTTCGCGACGAAAATCTAACTGCCGTCGCTTCCTTTTGCCAGCTAGTTTTTCCAGGATAAAACCATTCACCATGGACAAATTGAGGAAGAACCAGAACAGGTATTTCCACCACTTTCGAGAAGTTGTTCCAGGTGGATAATAACTTCTGTATTGGTCATTGACATCGACCCCATTCATGCCAGAGTTGTACACAACAACGACATCAGGTTTCTTCATCGATTCAGCAGGCACAACCCGCTTTCTCCGTCCCCGAATGACCTGCTGCACTGCATGAATTTCGGGCTCAGGAGGCGTATTTGTCGAAAGTAAAGAGACAACACGTTTATCCCTCCACATTGTTGCGACCAAATTTCCACTTTGACGGGTTCTTACTTCGCCTGCAACGAGTTTCATCCGCTTGAGGTCGGCAGAAAAGTCTTTCCTGTTTTGGCGCACAGTACCACAAGCATAAGTGTTTCGCGATTGCAAGTCTCGCATTAGATCCGCCAAAGTAAAGAAATTATCAAAGTAAAAATGCCGGTTGTTGTCTAAATAAGGCTCACCAAGAGTCTAAACAACATAGTAGCCTAAGCCTTTTCATCTAAACAAGTCACTGTTTGTACGGTTCTTGCTCAAGTAGACTTGGAAGTGAGGAACATAATATGTGTCAGCATCTGCGAGTAGCCAAACTTTGATACCAAATTTATCTGGCTTCATGGGCATATACTGCTTGAAAGACAGCCTCCCATTGAACTTCACAAGCCCTTCGTCCATAGTGATGTTTTTGCCAGGCGTGTAAGCTTCAGAAAACTTCTGTTCTAGCAGAGTAACTAACGGGCGAACTTTGCAAAGCAGATCCGCTCGGTCCTCGGTATTCGGGTCAGCAAGATGGAAGTACTTTCCCAGAGTTTCAAAACACTGCTTGGGGATGGTTTTTTTGAAGCCCTCGATTCCAATAAATTGATCAGAATCCCAGTACATTGCCAGCTGTGGAAGTTCGTGGATTCCAATCAAAATATTGAGATATGCTGAAATTTCCGCTCGATTGGTTACGAATGTTGCGTCACCCTTTGAACCCACATAGGCAACGCTGTGCCGGACGATTTCATCAATGAATTCATCGTTGATGAAAAGATTGAAGAAATCTTTGGCCGTCGCATTGTCCCCAAGATCTCTGGATGGGCCATGGCGAACAGAGAACTCTTCTACATTGATTCCACCCAATGTATTTGACCACTGAAGTAGATTTGGTGGTGCATCGTCGGAATCTGTGTTACTAGCAGTTTCTTCATCGCTGCTTTCGCCGCTTTCTTCATCGCCATCATCAGCAAAAACCTCAACATCGGAATTACTTGCGCTTTCCTGAGGTTCTTGGTCGATGAGAGCGTCAATCTCTTCATCCACATCGCGAAGTAATTCTTGCTCTTGCCGTCTTTGGTGATCCTGCCTCATTTGGCTGATTTCTTCAACTGTAAAACCAGCAAAGAAATCTTCTTCATCGGATGAACCTGGAAAATCGTCAGATCGACCAGAAGCCATGTCGAGAACTAAATTGCTGTTTTCAGAAATTTGTGAAAAATCGTAAACAGAACGTATTTTTGCGAGTTTGGTCTCAAATGAAAGATAATTTATTCAGGTCACGTTTCACTAAGTTTCAATTCTCAGGGGAGTATGGTTTCTTAGCTACAGCCAATCAAAGTGTGCCATGTCTGACAGGGCGTATGAAGGCGCACTGGAATTTCAGAGGGATTATATTTCCGGACGCATGAGGACGCAATGGATGTCAATGGGTTAATATTTCTAGAGATATTGTTTATTCAGTATTTTACAATTTTTAGCTGCAAACAATATAACGTTATCACTGATCTAATTTGCATAATAGAAAAACGTTAATATCTCTGAAATGAAGAAAGATATTTCAAAAAGAAAAAAGCCATTCTTCTGTATTTTGAAAGGTCTTTCAAATAAGCAGAAATTATTTTTCACTTTCATATGCACTTTAAAACAAATTCACTTTATTGGAGATGTTTAAAACAAAACTATGGCTTCGGCTGCTGCAAAGACGTCTCTCTTGTTTACCATCTCAAAGGACAATCCTGCTGAATTGTTAGTCACAATGACTGTAGGCCGTTCGGGATGTTTGTCACGCAACAGAGATTTGGTGACATTTTTTGCTGCACATGTCAGCAGTGCAACATGTACTACTTCATGTATTCATGAGAAAATGATAAAGGAATGAATTATAAAATTGCTGTTAAGCAAAGTGGAAACTTTATTTGCAATCTTTCATGGGGAAGTATGAAGACATGTCTAATCTATAAAAGAATGAACAGTGAAAGAGTGGCATCACACACTGCTTGAGCTACCCTATAATAATCCGTTATTTCAAAATCTCAATTATGTCCTTCATTTGACACGTTTAACAATAGAGTTCACATGAAACAATCTTTTACTCCATCCATTGAGCATGAAGCAAAAAAGGGTGTGGGTTGAAAAAATGGCAGTGGGAAAATCTGAAAGTGACTGAAAGAGACAGTCATTTTTCCACTTGCGCCCTTGTTGTGGCCTCGTACCCTACAAACTATGAACTAAAGCACTGATTGTCTTTTAATGTCATCAGAGTTGTGTTCAAGTGTGATGCACAGCAGCCATGTGTGTTTAATTTTGACCTTTAGCTAGTTAGATTCACAATAGAAGAGAATTTTTAAACAGAATGAAATGTACAAGATGATCCCAATTTCCCTTAGGTATTAAGTAAAATTATTAGTTTGAAAATCCTAGGAATACCCCATTAATTTTTTTTCCTCCTCAGCAACCTTGTACTTTCTCCCTAAGCATTGTACTTTTAGTTTAGGATAGACTTAAGTAAAAAACATCGTCTCAATATGGACTTTGTGGGCTGTAGAAAAGTTATCTTTTTTATTTTCATGATTTATGTGCAAAGTAACTGACTTAAACACAGGTAGTTTGCCTTCTACTTGTGAGCCACACAAAACGCGGTTGTATGTAGCTCTAGAATCCAAGTACAAGTGTCTTTTGTGGATACCTTTAACATTGGGTGACCCTTTGGGCTAGGTCAACCAATTGTAGACAATTTCCACACTGGCTAACAACATTCAAGGACTAAAAACTGAAGGAGAAATCAAAAGAGAAGCACAGAAAAGCCAAAATGACCTTAGCTTGGATGCCTAAACTGGAAAAACGTCTGGCCAACAAATTTTAAGGTTATTACAATTTGTACAATACATGTCATTTGTTAATTCTCAGTCCTTATCTTTGTTTATTATGTGGTCATGATTTTGCCCAACAAACGGTTGTCACTTTGCCAATGCAAAGTTAAAGGTATCAGCTCATAATCAACGACAAAAAACCGAATTTCCAAAGGCAACTTTACCTGCCTAGCCACTTTGAACCCTAAGGCTACCAAGAGTACTTGAGACTGCATAAGGTCTTTCAACTCGGCCTCTATGTAATCCTTTCCTCCTAATAGTGACTTTCTTATTATCGATTTTACTCAAGCACCAGACGATTTTACTCATCAAAGGGAGACCTCTTAGAGGATAAAGGATTAATTACCTAATTAATAGCTACATCCAACCTTTCTACTCAGTACATTTTGGTTTTTTTTCTGATTATTGGACCTGAAGATAGATTAAAAGAACAAAAGCAAGTCTAAAATTATTGTGACATGGTACTTCATTTTGTCTTTTTTTTTCAGAGGATTTCCTTCATTGGTCTTTTTTCAGTTTCTCCAACTGCAATCTGGAGTTGAAAAAAGTAAGAAATCATTAGTTTAAATTAATATTGTTTTGATGGCAAACATTTTGAAGAGATCTTAGGGACAAAACTCTCTATATCAGTCTGTCCGTAGAATTGTTAGCCTCTCCCAGGTATTTTGCGCACGGCACGAAAAAAAAAGGCGTGGTGAGAGGAAGCTTCTTATTCATGTGATTATTTTCATTTTTCACATGCTGTTTTTCATGCTGTTCCCCAACTAACTGAATGGCTGGAAGCGGTTATATGGTATTGTTTACAGCTGTTTCGAGAAATTGTCAGAAGAAAGGAAAAAAAAGTGCAGGTGCCTATCTAGAGAGGTCGACTTCAGCATTGCAGGGAAATCTGAGAGAATGGCACAAGACAGCATGGACTTAAGGATAGTGGTTTTCTGTGTTCTTTTTTTTTCGTTTATTTAGCAGAACACTAACCTTAGGGCACCAATTCGCCTTGTTGAGAAGATTCTCAAGAGTTCTTTCACTTTTGTCTTGGTCCTTGTCTTGTTTGCAAAGCTCGCTTATGGGTGTGTGTTTTTCTAAGTTCTCCAAGTACCATTTGCTTTTTCTTGCATTAGAATAGTGCTCTTCAGAGGCAGCACTCCATTTGGTCCCATAATGTCTCCGTGTGGGAGAAAATCATCCCACCAAGTCCATTGTTCAGCTGTCAGCCATCTGCATTTTTTATCACAATCATTCAGTGCAATAACATCCATCATTTTGGTTGAATCTGGGTACATAAGTGGAGATCTGAAACTTCTGGTTGCCACTTCTCATGATTGGCCCACTGCTCATATTTCATAACTACTCATCCATTTATTTTCATGAACTTATAGGCATTAAGGTAAACATGGTTTTTGATTGTGTCAAAACAATGTTCCACTTTTTAATTAACAAATAAAGAAGCCTAAGCCGTGTATTACACCGTGATAAAACACGACAGTGTGGAGTGTTTTATCACTGTGTAGTACACGTCTCAGGCTTGTTCATTTTCTTTATGATATAGATTTTCGCGCGCAAAACAATAAAACACGCTTTTTCTATGTTTTATACTCTGATAAAACATAGGTTTTTGACCAATCAGAGCACACACAGGGTCTTATCTATGTTATAATGTCAAACATTAAATCCACCATGTGGGTCCCAGCTGCAGGTGTATCCACTTGTCTAACATTCTTCTTCAATTCTGGCAGTGTCATACTGTCCATTCTCCTTAAATGTTTTGAAATTCAACTAAAAGACTGCAAAGCAAAAATAGGTCCTAAGAAATTATTTGTAAATTCCAATTGACACTATATTTCACAAAGTTACTCACTAAAAGGTCAGAACAAACACGTGTTTATTTTTCTCTCTCTCTTTCTCTCCCTCTGTCTCAATGTTGAGAAAAAGCTTTTTATATCACTAATAGAACAAAGATCACTCTAGAATTAAAGGAAACTGTTGCATCTTACAAATCAAAAGAAGAAAAATTCATCAACAAGGGTGTGATAGTGATTGCCCCTGCAGGGTTTTGGCTCAGAGGCAAAAACCCGAGGAGGCATTATAGTCTCCCCCGCATATACGTATATAGAATGTGTGAAACATTGGTGTAGTATGCGAATCAATCCCGATTTGAAGAAACTTGGCGCGCAAGGTGGTGTCGGGTACATGTAATTAGGTCGGGTTTCGCCATCTTCGAGCCACATTTTAAGGTCAAAAATACACTCCAATTACAATATGGTCTGCCTTACAAATTTAGCGCGATAAAATAAATTCACTTCGAAATGGCCGAGATTCTTATCTGACACAAATTGAAGATGCTTTCAAGGATCCTGAAGATGGATTTTGGGAGAAAACCAGCTCAGAGGGTATCGTAGAAATTCTGAAGAATACTAGAAATTCGAGTTCAGTTGCAACTAAATAGCTAAATACCCTTTTGATCGTCAGTTCTACCTTTGGCATCTTGTTTATTTGGATCGTGTATTTTTACTGAGTAATCTTACGTAGTGTAGAACCCATGTGACGGCTGAATGACTGACAGGGATCCAAATATAAATGTCAATGTTTTGCGGTGTTTTCGTTGAGGACAAAAAGCTTAACTCTAATTTGCATATATTGCGACTGTAATGCGATGCTTCTGTTTACATCTCGGAAAAAATCTCGACTTCTGTTTGATTCTTTAAATCATATTTATGGTAAGATGCCTAAGTTACTTAAACAGCATGAGTGATATAGTTTACAAAAAAGTATAAAATTTTAGTTTATATAATAACGTTCAACAACATAAAAAGAAATAAAAGAAAGCGGGGGCAACTTTAGTGATAATTATTACTAGTCTAAATACCTGGTTGATATCCTTGTGGGCAGGACTGATCATGAGACAAGAAACATAAGCCTGTATCAAGATTTAAATGAAATTTGGTAAAGATTTATGTTGTTTGTTCTACACCTGTGTGTGGTGTGTATGTGTAAAAGAGAAAAAAAGGGACAGAGACACATATAGCATTTTACTTAGGCTGAGCGATAATAATTAAAAGTCTTACCTCCTTGAATATTTCTTTTTCCACAAGGAGAGCACAAAAACCAAGGATAAACTTGTTTTTGCACTCCCTAGAACA
The DNA here is from genome assembly GCA_019787425.1 of Platygyra sinensis. NCBI lineage: Eukaryota > Metazoa > Cnidaria > Anthozoa > Scleractinia > Merulinidae > Platygyra > Platygyra sinensis. The sequence continues at coordinate 5,527 of JAHPZR010033143.1, read as the reverse complement.
GTTATCTAGAACACTTTTTCAAATTAATTGATACTAAAAACTGTTTTCATTATCAGCCATTATTAACCATTAGAGGCAATCAGAGATATCCTTTAAACTGCACTAACAAACTGCATACTAGTTCAATCTTACTGATTTTGCAAAAAAAATCTCACTTAAATATAAAGTCAAACATATTGAAATATAAATGATATGAGAAACAAAAGATGTCTCCTCCACTTTCTTGTTAGTTCCACAATTTGCATTATAATTAAAGTAATTCATTAAATGTATAAGGTAATTTTAGGTTACCCAAAGCAACATTTTCTTCTTGTGTTCAATGATTATGTAAGTATATGAAATTAATGTAAATACAATGCTATAGTGTAGCATAAGTGTTCTTTGTACTGTTGAATTGGTAAAATTTGAGGGTTGTAATTATTTATTGGTAAATTAATAGTTTATTGTTACTAGACAAATGTGAATTAGATAATTATTACATTGTAAATAATGAGACTAAGAGAAATAGTATATAAATTTGCAATAAAAAACCAATCAATACATCTCTTCAAATTTTCTACTAGCTTTTTTGATGACACTTGGGGCAAGATCTTGATAAGCTCATTCACAGGATTGTACTCAGCACATGCACCTAGAAAAGTGTCATGACTTCCTGCTTCCAAACTCATGGGTATAAATCCGTTTAGATTTTGAAATTCAACTTGACAATTTTGGCAAGGCTGTTTGGGATTAGTGTAACAAGTTGCTCCTTGTCTTTTTGATTGCCTAAAGGCCTATCTTCTTTGCTACCTCGCATAAGTGCAGAAAACCAGTTTGTTTTTCAATTGCCCAGGTTCAAAGGCTTGTGAAACACTACTGCTTCCCTTAGTTTACATTTAAACTTGGCAATTCTTTTGTGCAAACAATGAGGTCTTAAGAAAGAACTAACAAATATTGAACATCCAACAACAAAAAAAAAGAATTATGTGACACCTTAACCAAAACCTTTGTTTGAAAAATAAAAATTTTACCACTCAGTACACTGAAATATGCATTTGTGTGTTTCATGACTTCATCAGTATTCTTCTCACTGCCTATTGGAGCTCCAGAGTGGTTTGCAATGTCACTAAGTGACTGAAGGAGACAATCATTTTTCCACTTGTGCTCTTGTTGTGGCTTCATACCCCACAAACTATGAACTGAAGCACTGATTGTCTTTTAATGTCATCAATGTTGTGTTTGAGTGTGATGCACAGCAGCCATGTGTGTTTAATTTTGACCTTTAGCTAGTTAGATTCACAAAAGAAGATAATTTTTAAACAGAATGAAATGTACAAGATGATTCCAATTTCCCTTAGGTATTAAAATTATTAGTTTGAAAATCCTAGGAATATCTCATCAATGTTTTTTTCCTCCTCAGCAACCTTGTACTTTCTCCCTAAGCATTGTACTTTTAGTTTAGGATAGACTAAAGTAAAAGACATTGTCTCAATATGGACTTTGTGGGCTGTAGAAAAGTTATTTTTTTTATTTTCATGATTTATGTGCAAAGTAACTGACTTAAAGACAGGTAGCTTGCCTTCTGCTTGTGAGCCACACAAAATGCGGTTGTATGTAACTCTAGAATCCGAGTACAAGTGTCTTTTGTGGATACCTTTAACATTGGGTTACCCTTTGGGCTAGGTCAACCAATTGTAGGCAATTTCCGCACTGGCTAATAGCATTCAATGACTAAAAACTGAAGGAGAAATCAAAAGAGAAGCACAGAAAAGCCAAAATGACCTTAGCTTGCGTATGTGACATTGATCTTTCCCTTGTACGACACGATTAAAAAAAACAACTGTACAAAACCCTTCCCGCAAACCCGCAACACACCAAAAGACTAAGTAATACTACAAGTTTAATAAATTTAGAATACATAACTGATTAAACACAAATAAATGGGAACAAAAGATAAGCAATACAATTTGATGCAAAGTTAGGTCTTAAAAAGCTCCAGCTTCATAGTGTGGCCCTTCAAGTGCCTCTTAAGTGTCAGTGTATCCTTTCTTAAAGTTTCTTATTTGCCTTCTCTTCTTTGAATGGTCTGCACTCTTTCAGCGAGAATGAGATTGTCCCGGTAAGAATTTTCATTCATTGGAGGAGGCATGTTCATGACACAAGTAAATTTTGCAAGTGCTTGATGGCCAATACCAATGTTTCTGGTAGCCAAAACTATCCTCCTGTTAACCTCAAATGCTTGGCTCCCTTCGATTTTTGAGGAAGAGTAAAATTTTTCATAGAACTTGCACTTTTGGTTCTCGCACTTCAATACAAAAAGCAAAGCGAAACTCATCTTGGCACCGCTGTCTTCCTGCAACTTGACACGGCCATGCTTGCAAACAAGACAACACAATAAATGGAAGACCCCTGAAAGCACAGAAATGTCAACCAAACGAAAACCGTCGGGTCCTTCGGAATATTCTTCACTTGAGCTGCTATCTGATTCACGAGAAATTTCATGCAGTTTCCTCACAGAAGCCGGGAGAGATTTCACTTTGGTTGCATCAGTGCTCAAACTCCGCGTGTTTTCTTCGGTATCGGATCCTTTGGTTTCTTCGGCCGATTCTTGATCAATTGAAGCCTCGTTTTCCACTTTTTTTCTTCACAGTATATCTATTACTTGCGAATCTCATTTTCTTGCTTCTACCACTCCTAAATTTTTTCTTTGGAGGCATTTGCTCAATTTGTTTGACAGCAGAGATTCTGAAAATGGCGACTAAAAAACCAAGCTTGTGTTTGAGCGATTCAGGGCCTCATGTATTTACCACGTAGTGTCCTATGTCTCCTACCCAGGCCCCTAGAGATATTGAATCGCTCCTGCGGGCTTCTTTCTGGATTTCATACGATTTCTGCTTTAAAAACGACAAGTAAACAACTCTGGTTGCCATGGAAACGGTCTATAATTTTTTACCCAAGTGCACAAATAGCTCAAAAACAAATTTATATTGAAAGAAAATTGGAAAAACACTCCTAACTCAAGACTACAATAACTAGACTTGCATTAAAAACGATGTTCTAAAAACTGCCATTTTTCAAGAATTTTGGCCTATCGAGCCACCTTAATTATTTAAAACTAAATTACTTATTACAGTTCAGTTCTTTCCTTGTCCTTGAAGACTTCTCCAGGCACAAACAAACTGCACCAACAACCGTTCGCACAAACCTCTCCTTCAGTCTTCTTTTCTGGCGCCTTCCTTTTCTTACTTTGCTCTTGTCTGACTCCTTCGGACGCACTTTTAACTTCTGTTTGCTCGCAACATTAATAGCAAACATCTAGGAACAAGAAGCACCAGGCTGTTAAAAAAGGAAAATTGAACCCAGAAAATGTCAGACAAATTGAGGGTTAGTCCTTCAGAAGATTAAAAGCAGAGAATCCCAAGCACATAAGGTGAATAAACAAACAGTTGGTAAGAAGAAGACAAAAGGCTGTAGCTCTGGCAAGTGTAACACAACTAACAAGAAGCAGTCATGAGTTGCAACCACAGGTAAACAATTATGATGCAGTTTTTATGATCAAACTGAGATGTTGGAGAACGTTAGCCTGGAGAAAACTTGGAGTGCAGAGGAAGACTCATTGGTGCCTACCCAATCTACTTTCCAGACAACAACTTGTATACTTTCAAGTTCGTTCAACAAGCGCACCTTACGACCCTTCACAGGGGAGTTACCCTAACAATGACCAAGGTCAGAGAAACACAGTGGGTCCCTCGCCTGAGAGCATTGACGAAAAAGGTCATCAAAGGCTGTTGGGGCTGCAAGCGATTTCAAGCCCAGGCTTACCAGTGCACACCACCAGGAAGTTTGCTTCTCACACGCACCGAAGAAGTGACGCCCTACGAAACTATTGGAGTCGCCTTTGCTGGCCCCATAAAGTATCGTGTGACACAGAAAACTGAGGGAAAAGGTTACCTAGTCCTCTATGCCTGCAGACTAACCAGAGGAGTGTACCTTGATCTCATTCCAAGCTTAGAAACTTACAAGTTTAAAAGGTTTCATCGCCAGACGCAGTCGTCCACGCATGATCTATTCAGACAACAGAAGCACATTTAAGGCCGCTGCTGATTGGCTGAGTAACGTCCGGAATGATGAGAAATTCTACAACTGCCTCACATAACTTGACCTGACTTGGAGATTTAACCTCAGGAGAGCTCGGTTGTGGGGTGGCCAGTTCGAAAGGCTCATAGCCGTATTCAAGTCGGTTTTTCGTAAGACATTGGGAAATAGAACTTTGTCCTGGGGAGAATTGTCTGAGGTCGTGCTTGATGTAGAAATTGCCATAAATGGTCGCCCCCTGACTTACCCAGAGGAATACGTCGAAATGCCAGTTTTGACTCCAAGCTCTATGCTACACCTTCAGCCAAACCAGCTCCCTGAATTAAGTGCTCATCACATACAAGAGAGAGACCTAAAGAAGAGAGCAAAGTACCTCCTTCGATGAAGCCATGTGGTACAGGTGGACGAAAGAGTATGCACAGAGTCTAAGAGAGCGGCACAGCAAGAGCGGAGGAGAGCAGACCCCACACCACTCAGTAGGAGATGTAGTCATCACACAGGATGAGTCCCGAAGTCGAAACTCGTGGAAACTGGGAATCGTGGAAAGGTTAATTGTAGGACGTGAGGGGATGATACGCAGAGCCAAGGTGCAAGCTGGGAAAGGAGAGATGGAGCCAGCCGTGCAGCATCTCTACCCACTGGAGTTATCTATCGACCGTGCACCCAACGCAAGCTCAAGCCTAGACCCAGAGGTTCCACCCTTCAGGCCAAAATGAGCCGTAGCTGCAGCCGCCAATCCGTGAATCCAGAAATTGCACTTTCAGAACAATCCAGTGACATTTAAAGGAACAATGAACATTTTAATTTAGCTTGTTTAATTTAAAGCAGACATGATTTGTTAGAGACCAGTTTCAAAAGAAAACATATTCCTTAGAAAGAAATACATAGGGGGAGTGTGTCGGAGACTGGTGCTAGCATTAGAGATTGCGTGATTTAAGCAGACTTGATGATAGGAAACCCATGTGGGATATCAATTTCATGCAATAAGTAGTTTTGTTAAATAGCCGACGATGATATGTGTCATGGACTGGAAATCAACCTTTGGTACGCTCTCATGCAACATTGCATACAATGTAGAGTATAACAGATAAACGTTGAGAGTTCAGTTGAGACTTAGTTGACCTTGTAAATCAGTTGAGGGAAGTTTACCAAACCAGTTGTGTTGACCATTTGAGAAGGAGCCTGTGAGCCAATACACCTGCTGTGGATCTGTGAGTATTATTTGCCCTGATTTATTTTTCCCTTTTTTGAGATTTGTGGGGTATCGTTGTTCTTTGGGGCAAGCGTTTCCCACAAATATGCGAGGATTTTCGAAGAAGAGAAATCTGTGTGGGTGCAAGGATCATAGAGCCTTAACTGTGGGCGAAAAAAATTGTGATCGGATGGATTTTCTGGACGCAAACCGCCTCCGAATCGACGACGGTCGAAATCACTACAGGCACAAGGCTCTTCC
>JAHPZR010033141.1:2500-13696 GCA_019787425.1 Platygyra sinensis | reverse complement strand
ATCGTAAAAAACAAATTGATGTCAGTTTTTAATGCGTCTGACCTGTTATTGACAATGAATTTCGTCACAACATTGTCAAAGTAGTCTGCGGATCCACTCGGCTATCGCCTCGTGGATCCACAGCTACTTTGACAATGTTGTGCCGAAATTCATGATCAATAGCAGGACAGAAGCATGAAAAACTGAAGTCAATTTGTTAAATAGAAACACGGTTTTTAACCAATCACCGCGCGTATTTTGTTAGGACTGTTTTCTAAAACAACGTAAACATAACACAAAAGAAGGACGTTATGTCGTTAAGTCCGAGGTGTGAACATTCTCACATAATGGCATAATAACAACATAGCAACATGACTTAACGACTAAAGGGTGAAAAACAGCTCTCTTCCTGTCATTTTGTCGTCATTTCGTTTATGTCGGTAGTGTGAAAACCTGTAGGCCGTAGACTTTCTCTGCGTTCACGCTTCCGTGATCCCTCGAGATGACACCTTGCCACCGCGGTAGCTGCCGGTTCGCCCCATGGTGAGTCCCCCCCCCCCCCTCTAAGCTCGCACCCACATCAACTCAACTAGCGACTAAGTGCTTGAAATTTATCTTTCTCTTACCGAGAAAAAAAAGCAACATTGTGCGCACGATGAAACTTAACCACACAACATTTTTAGTTATATCCATTGAAGGTGACTGGCGAACTCGAAATAGAAAATTTAGGTTGAGTTCATGGTGGCGAACTAGCTATGGGGCGAAATTGGTATCATTCACCACCGCTCACGATCTTAATGAGTTCGTAATGATTGGTATGTGAAGAGTTTTCACTTCAACATGTTCCAGGTATTTCTTGTTCAGTTTGTAATCCTGTGGTCGTGTTTTTTTTTTTCAGCAAAACTAGCAAGTCGCAAGCTAAGAAACAAAAAGTGGCAAAGAAACGAAGAGGAGAGGAAGATGCTGATCCCTATGACTTTGAAAGCGATGAAGAACAACAAGATACAGGAGGTACGCATAAAAAAAAACCAATGTAAATGATGACTTCGTTTGTTTGTTTGTTTTGTTTTTGTTGTGTTCCTATTCATATTTCTCTCTTTTGTTTGTTTAACTTTTGTTTTATCTTGTTTTTTTTTTCCGAACTAAATTTTTTCGATCCGACTAGAGAAAAAGGCCTTATAAGGACTGGTTTGTCAGACTTTTCCATTGGAATGAAGTTTTCAGCGAAATGCTAGCGGAAGTGAAAGATAAACGCAGTCCTAAACACTGCATTTCTAGTGACTCAAAAAGGCTTTTTTTTGGTTTATGCCGGTTGACTTGGTGGAAATCGGAAGGAATTCCACGTTTGTGTAACGATTTGGCTCACTGCTATGTGTGGACTAGGATAGCACTGAGTGAAACTCACTGATTATGACGCTCAGAAAGATAACATGTGATGTAGGTCATAGTTGCACCCTGCCAACTACTCGTCGTTGGCTACCATCCACACCAGGCATCACGATCGAAAATACTTATCTTGCGGAGTGCAGATTTGCCTTCTGCGTTATTGTTGCGTTGAAGAACTTATCTCATCATGCAAGAACTGTTTTCTGATTTTGTACGATTAGTTTCTTGCCGAAATATCAAAGTAGCACTCTGCTGCTGGGACATTGAAATCCCCATAGACCTCTTAGTCTAACTATTTTTTCTTTCTTGTACATGTTTAGCCGTTGTCGAGAAGATGAAACGTCGTCGATCCGCCAAGACAAGTGACGCTGAAGAAGCCATGGACACAACAGAAGACAAGTCCCCTGTTACTCTTTCTGCTGACAGGTAAACCATACAGTGTAAAGCTCAAAAGAAAAATTATCTGTACTCTTCATCATAAATTTATGATGCAAGACAGTATCTTCTAAGTATATTATATTTTTGTTATTATTTCAGACAATTTAGTCTTTTCTTGGGAGTAAGTTTTTTTAAATGATAAATGTAACAACAGATATGATTATTGATACATCGAAAGACACTTATAGCCCACTTTATTTAGTTAGGAAAATGATAACCCGTGTTTACATCTGTCTGCTATCTATCCCTTTTGAGTTTTCTGACTGAACGAGAATCCAAATTTGATTTACATGCACATGACTTACAAAAAATACTTGAACCATTTAGTTTTCTTTTGTCCGCCGTGGGTTTATTTACAGCAAAACGCACAGAGCCATGATTAGGTGTTTTATAAAGATAAACCTTATTGATGCAAGTTTGTTTGTCGTTAGCAACCGTCTTGATCCTCATTAATCTTAGCCATTCTTGATTCTGTTTGTTTGATTTTTGCTTTATTATCACCTTTATAGTTTTCTTCCCTAATAAACAACCATTTTAAGATTTACTTTAGTTGCAGGGGGTTGTACGTGTCTTGTCAAAACGTCTTGCCTGTTTGTGTTTTCAGACTCACTGAATTCAAAGCGGCCTTGTTAGGAGCCTTCTCATCGGCGCATGCCCAAACGTTACCGCTGACCACCGTCAAGGACTCAGTTAAGCGTGACAAGACCTTCAGTGACGAAGAAATCGACTCTGCGTTACAAGTCATGCAAGATGCCAATCAAATAATGGTAGCAGATGACAATGTGTTCCTTATCTAAAACTCTGTGCTCAACAAGGACCATCCATGATCTGTTAGCGACTTTGTATATTGTGCGTTTGTTTAAATTCTTCTGTAATCTTACGTAATATAGTCGGGTTTAGGTGCGTCAAAAGCGTTAATTGCGTGGCTATTTGTTTAAATGGTTTTGTTTGACACTGACATTTCAATGAAATTGTTTGCAGTGGATTTCATATTTTTCATTGTAGCTGAGACATACTCTGCGCGGTCGTCAACTTAGATACAGTGAACGTTTCTGGTGGCAAAGGAAAAAATATTATCTGCTCTAATTTGAGTATTTTATTTGAAGAGTAACCTTTTTGCTTAACATGGGCAAAGTTGTTGTCTTGTTCTATAACTGGCTCGCTCTTGAAAAAGAATTACAGTCTGCTTTATGTCCAGTTGCAACAAACCTTGTGTGTTAGGATAGCGGAATTACAATAGAAGGCCTTATTCGTGAAAATGTTGGTTTCATAGACTAAAGGTTTGTGCGATATTCCAAACTAGTGATTATCGCTGCTTAGTTTGCATATTGTACAGTTGCCATGGATTATTCATTGTACATGTTAAACTTGTCTTTGTCAATTGACTTATTGTTGTATTAATGTCTATTTGTAATAAATAAACTTACCTGGAGTTTTAACTCAACCTGGGCAATTTATTCATAAAGGTTCATTTGAATGTATGTTATGAAGTAAACTAGAGGTGCTAGAGTTTTTAATGTCGTTGGATTCAGAGGTCGAGTATAACCACAGGCATCCCAAGCTCACGTTTAGAGAAAGTGAAGAATAGCTCACTTTGGAAAAGAGTATTAGCTTGGGGTCGAAATCGCGTCGCAAGGAGCTTATGGGATTATTTGTGGGGACGCAGGTCAAAACAAACATGGAGGAATTTAGTGCGGAGTAATGTCATAGCGTGGATGTTAGTGGTGACAGCGTGGTGTTAACAGAACTAGAGATAGCAATAAGATAGAAGTTATTGTTGCCCCGCAGGGTTTTGGCCCAGAGGCCAAAACCCGAGGAGGCATTATAGTCTCCCCCGCGTATACGTATGAAGAATGTGTGAAATATTGGTGTAGTATGCGAATCAATCCCGATTTGAAAAAACTAGGCGGCACGGTGGTCCCGGTTAATTTTTCAATCAGCTGAGCTCGCAAGGCAATGCTACATGGGTACTTCTTGCAACCACGAACATAGACTGTTCACAGTCCCCTATTTTTCCGTGCGATCGTAGATGTGGATCTTGGTAATGCGAGCGAATTGGGGAGAGTACACAATGCCCGTGGGTAGAGGTGGTGGAGGGCATGGCCGGCGGAAAAAATAGGGAGACTGTAACAGCTTCACTCTGTCTCGTGTTCAAGGGGCGTGGCGTAATTTTGGCGCCTCCATTGATCAAATCAATTAACAATCTCTTCCCTGTCAAATCAGGGAAATATGATATTGATTACATGTTGCTGTACAGTTTCGAGACATTTTGATTTTAAAAGGGTCTTCAAGTTAGGATTGCTCACGAAATCAATTCAATGCAGTTAGTAAGTTCGGTGAGTCGAATTAATGCAGGAGGAAAAAATCTCCTCTCTGACTGCAAAAAAGCGACAAAGCCCGCAAGTTCAGATGCGTGCCGTGTTTGTGGCATTAATTTCAGTCGGTGACTACGGCTGAAACAACAAGTACCGGTACATTTCGACCGGAAATCTATTTAAGAATTAAGATCTCTGAATGGGCTGGAGTTAGCAAAATTCGCCTAGCAATTCTTTCGAAAATACATCGCGGCGTTGAAATGGATACAACCCCGCGAATGAGAAACAGCCTCTCTTTTCTCGCGCCTTAACACCAATCCTCCAAGACTAGAAGCAGACAGATGATCAAAATTAATCAAAACAGTCTCCAGAAAATTCTTCCGAAATCGATGCCATTCTGGCCTGAGCCGCGAATTGTGATGAATGCCACTTTCTGTCACTCAAGTTGTCATCGCTCTGATGAACTCTATTGCCCCTCGACCAATCAGGTGTTGCCGTTGCTGGAGCAACTAACTCCGTGAACGCGAGATGAAGTGAAGCAGTTACAGTCTCCCTATTTTTTCCGCCCCTCACCCCACACTATTAACCCCACCACCCCTACCCAAGGGCATTTTGTTTCTCTCCCCAGTTTTCGCTAGCATCTTAGAAAGACCGAGATGGCGGCCCAGTCGAACTGAATGATCGACATCTACGATATGGTCTCACGGAAAAATAGGGGACTGTGAACAGTCTACCACGAACACGAGAAGGAGATATCGAGGATGATACTATTTGCTGCGCGAGGAGGAGAGGAAGATATTTGCCAAAATATATTTTAGGGCGGGTATCTGTCATCACAGTGATTTCTTCATATCTTGAATTCAAAGGTTATTCAGCAGTACCAGGTTGAACTGTTTGGTAAAGAAGTTGATTTCTCGGACACAAATCAGCAACGGGGGTCGACAGGCTCGACCCAAAACACTACACGTGTAAAGAAGTGTATAAAGATCACGTTTATTTGGATCGCTTATTTTTACTGGGTAATCTTACGTGCGTAGAGCCCAAGTGACGGCTGGGTTGACTCCCCGGGGGGGTACTTGACCAATGTTTGGGTACAGGGGTGCCGCCAAGGGTTTGAAATCCTGACCCTGTTTAGGACAAAAATACGCTAAAAACCCTACCCTGTGTAGGACAACAACCTCCATTTTAAGACCCTGTTTAGGACAAGCGACAAAATGCACACTCGCTGGTTTTACAGGAATTTACACTGTTTTAATAAGTCATTCAAATTGAAGAAATCATGCTCGATGCGTCTAAAACCAAGTTGTTGCGTCTCTACACTTGAACTAAACAAAAAGCCGTCAAGCATTAAGCTCTAAATAGCGTGACAAAATGTCGTCATTGCATCTATAGAAAAGCGATGTTTTTTTTAATAGCAAATCAAAGAGGAATGATTTCTTCAATTTTTGTATGATGAATAAGAGGAACTTATTTTTGGAGGTTAATTTTATTTTGATTAAAGCACTAATAAAACTTTTACAGAGAAAATATCCCTAAACAAAATATATACCAGCGGGATCCCTCATGTCTGCGCGACACAGTAACATCTTTCTTTCATCGCGTTATCCGAGATAAAGAAACTAGACCTACCAAATGTCGGTTTACTGAGTTGATATTGCGCAAATCAGGAAAAAAAATGCGTCGCTTTTCTGCCACTCGATCGCATGCTCTTTCAACTTCTCGCAGGCTCCGGGTCGCAGGCTAAAAAAAGAAAGAGATTGCTCGCAGTCTGGGTTAAAGTCTCTCGGCTCGTAATAACATACCCTGTTTAGGACAGGTTCTAATCTGTTTAGGACAGAAGCAAGTCGAATTGTATACCCTGTTTAGGACAGCGAGGCCAAAAAACCATACCCTATCCAGCGGCACGTCCCCGTATAGCTCAAATAAGGGAGTACCCCCCCACCCCCCCCGGGGATTTGACTGGCAAGGACCCAAATGTAAAATGTTTTTGCGGCGTTTATCAGTTGAGGGACAAAAAGCTCTGGACTCTAATTTGCATATACTGGTTGACTGTAACGGCAATACCTCTTTTTGTAAACAATCTCACGGACTTCCTGTTCTGCTTTTCGAGATACGTTTACTTGCAGAGTCCTCGTATATCAAGACAAATGGTTATTTGGCAGTATCAAATCTAATGGGGGGGGGGGTGGGTGGGGGAAACATTTAGAGTATTTTGTAAATGTGAATAATCATGTGAGTAGATAGGAGTTTGTTTAAACAAGAATGTATTGGTTTAGTTATACCCTTACATTGCTTCTTTTGGATCATATTTATGATACATGTAAGATGCCCAAGTTACTTGTACAGTATGAGTGATATAGTTAACAAAAAAATATAAAATTTCATTTCGTACAATAAATAATAGTTTCCTTATAAGCAGTGGAATTTTTATAAGAATTTTATACCCTTGACGGATAAAATAGAAACGGGGGCAGATTTTAGTGAGAACTATTACTAGTTTAACTTTGTGACAACTAACACGTTGGTAGCCATCGAGTGTGATCGTTTTCGCGCCGTGGTGTTCCCGTTCGTATCGCGACCGTCGAAATCGGAAACACGATTAATCATCGCGTTGTTATGGTTGATCGCTTTCTTATTTTCCCTGCCCTCGTATGGAGCTATGACAGTTAAATCCTTCCCAGAGGACCCTTACACCTTCTACTGTATAGATATTTTCTCTGACGACATGGACAAGGACGTTTTGTATCGCCGCATTTACACTATAACAATGTACACTGTACAAGCTCTCGTTCCAGTACTTGTCATCTCGGCGCTGTATTTGAAAATCACGGCCACGTTGAAGCATATCCGTCTTGTACCACTAGCACTCAGGCCCTCTCGTGCAAGCTCTCTGAACTCCACACCCAGCGCGAGCCCGCATTCTTCCATCTTGAATCTAACAAACTCAACATGAATCCGGCAGGCGCGCTGCGGAGGCAGATGATCGAGAAAAAGTTCCTGACAATGCTGATGGTTGTGCTGCTTGTTTTTGTGCTCTGTTATCTTCCATTCCAAACTTTGTATCTCATTTACGAGTTCAACCCAGAGTTGAGATATTTTACATTCATGCAGCCGTGATCTGAATTTCTTTACTTGATTGTGTGGCTGCCCAACGCCCTTAACCCAATATGCTACAGTTGTCTGAACGAACACTACAAGAAGGCCTTCAAAGCACTGATGTTCAGGACTCGTAAGTACTCTCAGTCGCTGAGTAAACGACAGAGTTTTTCTCAATCTCTCGTTGGCACCAGCGTAAATAGAATACGCTAGACTGCACTTGGGCAGTAGGAGCTACGTAGAGAAACGAACAGTTGATCCTATCGTCGTAGATAGACTTCATGATTGTCACGAGTGCCCTGGAAAATAACCCTAAGATCAATGCAGCCATATAGATTGTACTGATTGATGCAGGCCTTCGTGGGTGCTTAGCAAACAACACTCGCTCTTCTATTTAGCCGGTTCGATACGTCAGTTGACGATACCTTCACCTTGTTCAGTAGTAAAAACACTCAGCAATTGTAGTTCTCTGCACTGTCCCGTAATATCTGCGATGCAAATATCAAATTAACCACTGAATTTATAATCTATTAGTTTGCATGTATGTATTTATGTATGCATGTTTTTAACATGCAAATTTTTAGTTTCTTTCATATTTATTGCTTCTAAATTATTACAATGTAATTAACTGTACGTTACGATTTAGTTGTTACTGAACGGTCACTTCTGAAGATGTATGTTAAAGGAGACGAAGCGTCAAGTAAAAGGCATGTCCTGTGTATTTAACACTGTGCAGAGATTCATTAGTGGTAAAAGTACAGGTAATGATACGGTTTCGAGTTCAATTTGGAATTGATTTGCACGAGTGAGTTTTTCAAAAAGCTGAAACTGCAACAGCCTCTTCGGCGAGTACAATTTCAGCTTTTTGAAAAACTCACAAGTGTAAATTAATTTCAAATTGAAAGTGAAAAACCGTATGATTACTTATTAATACAAACATGAGAAAATTCGCGCGGGGAAAGTGCCAGAAAATGTTTCTTGAAGCCATTTTTTTTCGCATACGTACAAAATTTTTGTCATTACTTTACATGATAGCGTTGGCCTACAAAATGCCCCATTGATTTTCTGCTAATTATAATCCAGAATTACGATGTGTAATTTGCACTGGTGTTACACTTGAACTGCACTGCTCTCAGCCAATCGGAATGGAGTAATTTTTTCATGTGTATTATTAAGCAAGATACAGTATGGTAAAGTAATCACTTGAACATAAACAAGCTACAAGTTTGTTACCACAACAGGGCAACATAAGCAACAAGACGACAATGACAACAATCACAACAAGGACAACAAAGGCAACAGGGCAATGTGGGCTACATAGGCAACAGAGCAACAAAGGCAACAAGGGGAACATTTATGAGGCAAGTACATATCAAAATGAACTTGCCAATTGTTTGTCTTTCTTTGTTCAAAAGTTTATGCAAGAAACGTCCACTCTGTGAAAACAAAGTCAACTTTTTGAAACAATATCCCAGACTTGTATGAACAGCGGCGAATTACAGCGCCTAAATACTACCGCTCAGACGGACAATGAAGTAGCATGCAGGAGTACGTTTTCCGAGTCGAGCAGTTTCCTAATATGGTGGAGACTTCCGACCATGGTAGAACTATGTTCATTAACAACAAAAGTACGATTTTATTTACCTGAAATGCTAAGATTATTGTGTAGAGAGTAAAGTAGTGAATTGTTCTGCAAATGCTGTGCAATTTTTCGGGTCTCTAAGTCTAGTTCGTAAACCGTATAAATTTGTACGTTTACCAATTTAGACCGTGCGTCTTTGACTTACACCCTAGAGTTTTTAAATAAGTCATTTCTTGAAATTTTACTGAGTTCTACAATGTCCCTGGATGATCATGGATGGTTCAGGATATAACATATGCCAGAGGACACCTTATGAACAAAGCAATTTTGCTGATCGAAGTAAATGCACAGTCCTATTTGTAGAATAGATCCATACACTGTTGTTTACTCTTACACTGCACTTGAATCACTCTACAATAATATTTTCAGTTCTCTGCCATCTCTCTGACCGCTTCGTCCTGATGATTAGTGCGCTCACCTCCAGATCGTGTGGTCTGGGTTCGAGCCTTTGCCGGGGACATTGTGTTGTGTTCTGGGGCAAAACACTTTACTCTCATAGTGCCTCTCTCTACCCAGGTGTATAAATTGGTATCTACGAATTTAATGCTGGGGGTGCCTAGCTAGCCCTGCGGTGAACTAGCATCCCGTTCAGACAGGAGTAGAAATACTCCTAATCGCTTCATGTTACTGTCACCATAGGCTAGTGCGGCTGGCCAGGTGAGACAAAAAGCGATAATGAGAGTAAATTTTTGGTGTTTTCTCCGGTGAAATTCTGTAAAATTTAGCAGACTGATATTAAACCAATATTAAACACATAACAGTAGTCGGACCTCGTTTTGCTGGGAAGTAAATGTGACAATGTTGTTCGCAAGGAAGAAATGATCCGGCCACAGTTTCGAAAATCGAAGAAACTGCCAGTATCAACTCTACTTTTTTTTGGATAAATCATTCTTATTCCGCCGACCAGGTTCGATACACTATGAAAATTTTGTAGATTTCTCTCAAGAAAATTCAACAAAACCACAAAGAAACTCATATAAACGGTGAAAAAAGTTTGGGTACTTTTAATCCACTTCTAAAAGCCATGATGTGCTAATAGAGATGATTGCAAAACACTATTTCATCATTGCTTATTACACTTGTAACGATTGAGAGGACTGAGTTAAAACCAGCTTTCAAACACTTTTAGAACACTAGCGCGCACAACCCACATTAATATTTAAATTCCATTTTGCCATATATTGTGGTTTTAAAATTCTTCAGTAAGAAAAGCATGCAGTAAGTTTTGAGCTGTTCTTTAAGAACATCATAATTGCGAACGGTAAGTTTCATTGAACAAAAAGCACATGGTAAAAGAGTTGGTTTTGCGTTCGAAATGTAGTCTGACAATCTTAAATTTCCAATACTCAGTAAGATACTGAATGCTAAATCAATTTCAATTGGGCAAGATGGGGTAACACCCCTGTATGAATGTGGTTGGATTTCGTTAGTCAACTCGGATAAAACGCTGTAGCCTCAGGGAGCACTTTGCGAAGTAAGACCGGGCAGTATGGTTGTAGACCGGATTGATAAAACCCAGGTCAACATGATTGACAGCTGACATAAAATCTCTTCCAAACTGTTTCAGTCTTAAGTGATAAAAAATAGCTTTTGAACTTGACTCAATTTTTGTTTGCAATCTGGAGTTTTTGTGTCTTTTGTACAGTATATTTCTCGCAAGCTGATTATCGCAAAACTAAACGAAGTGTATAATTGTATAATCTGTCACAAGAAGCTTTGCACTTATTTTTTGTAGAGGTGGAAAATTAGACAATGCGGGTCTGAAGTTGCCGCAACTTCTTTAACTACTGAAGGTGTCAATAGCTTCTACTAAGGGATCAGGATTTAATTTAGTTACTGATAGTTTACTGAGTTACTGGTCATCAAACTTATCTATTTTATTCCGTCCGTCATGGAACAAACAGACATCGTGACTCTGTCTTGACATTTCTCGTTATGAATATACTTATGTAAATGGTCCTCCAACCTTCCAGGAATGCATTACCTGAAGAACTCAATGAAATGAAATGATGCATCTTCTAGATGTCTCCACACAGTTAACGTTTGAACGCCAAGTGTTTCGTAAAAACCCAATATTTTATTATTCCAGATTGTCTTGATGCACTCCACATTCTTCTCAAATAGTGATTAACATGATATTGTTTCCATAATAGAGGAACTCTCCAGCCTCTGTGGTTATCTTTTTCTACCAGGTTTTAGGACAATTCGAACACGGTGCATAAACTTAAAGCAAATACATGGATTTACAATGCAATGACACAACGAAAAAAGAAAGGCAAACTGAATAAATATTCCAAAACTTAAACTGCAGCGTGGAATTGAGCTTGGAAGGTAAAGAAG
>JAHPZR010033140.1:0-15298 GCA_019787425.1 Platygyra sinensis | reverse complement strand
CTGATTGGTCAACGGTAGGAAACCGGTCTAACCGGTCCTCTGGAGTACAAATACCGCGTGATATTTGTACTCGTTTTGGGCGTTATTTGTACTCTGTGAAGTGCAGTTGGATAATAAAGGCAGTTTGAATAGCTGTCAAATTTACTATTTTCTTCAATTACAAACTCAAGTGTCAAATGGATTTCAAATCTCTTGCAAGAAATAGATTGAACAATTAGAATTTGCTTTATTTGAAATTCCAAGGAAGAAGAATCTAAAGATGCTCTGACTGACGGCGATCCAGAGACTTACTGGGAAACTGACGGCAGCCAAGGCAGACATTGGATTAAACTATCAATGAGACCTGGCACTGTTATTAGGTAATGAAAACTTGCATTTAATTAATTACTAATTCCATGAGCACGTATTGGTTATGAGATAATACAGTGTACATGTATAGCCATGATGGGTAAGCCAATGAAAACTCTTGCATTGCATTATCCAAGTGCAAGTGTTAAGTAGTACATGTACTAATCTAATGTTCTGGCTCACTATGGATAATATGATACATAACACAGTATTTGAGTCAATAGGCCACGTTCGATACACAGTATATCAATATTCTAACATGGCTCCAAGGCTTTTAGCTCAAATGTCTATATTTGTTTTCTTTGTATCTAAGTCTCTTTTGGGAATTGAGGGACAAAAGAAAATTGAAACATTTTCAATTTTGACCCAAAAGCCTGGGAGCCATACTTGAATATTGATACATCGAACATGGCCTATTGAGTGGGTGTTTGGAATAAAGCCCTAATTGACTTTTGGAAAACGTTGAGGTAACCAGCATTGAAATACCTCTGAACAAATATTTGCAGTTTATTGTGGCTTTTATTCGTGTCTAAAAACAACTAGTAATAATTGCTACTGTACATGAACTGTAGTTTCTTTTAGACAACAGTTTAAGCCACATTCAAGTGTAAAACTTGCTGGAAGTTATTTCAATCCTGCAGGCTACCCAGGTCACCCAAGTCACTTACAGCAGGGCTTTATTCCATGCACCCCTTCAGTTACTCTCTGTATCCTTGTAGTTCTAAATGTACTCCCTGTTGACTTTCAGATGATATTATTATGAATGATAGTTTTTTTTTTACTTCTTTTTTAGACAACTTTTTGTGACTGTAGATTCCAAAGATGATAACTACATGCCTCATCACATTGTTGTCATGGGTGGAGACTCTGACAGCCTGAAAGAAATCAGCGAAGTCTTTATTGATGCGTAAGTCCCCTTTATATTCTCATACATACCTGTACAAACATGCATGCACAATGTTCTTATTTTTTGCAGATTTTTTGTTTTACTGGGGAACTCCCTTTAGACTACCTGTACCGTTGACTCCTGATAACTCGGAGCTTCCAGGCAAACTGAAAAAGGTTTGAGTTATCAGGGGTTCAGAGAACAAATGACTGGAAAAAAAGGGAAAAAAACGGTGTTTAGTGTTTTTCAATTCATGCAACTTGTGCATTTTAATGAAATTTAACCACAGAATTGAGTGATTGAGTGAAAATAAAGCAATATATCTGTAACTTAAGTCACTATACATGTATAAATCGGAATGCGACGTAATGTGAAAAATACATGTATAGCAAAGGAAAGAAGCATGGAGAAGTCCAGGAACTGTGATCAATCTGTACAGGTTTTTTCACACAGTTGCTTCAAAATAAATTTAGTGTTTTGGGCTACACTACTCTGTTTGTTTTGACTCATCATGTATTGACAGACATGGTTTGAGTCATTGAGGGTAAAATTATAAAGCAAAAATTTATATGAGTTAGTGGAATATTAGAGTTATTGAGGGTTTGAGTTACCAAGGGTAAAATTACAATAAATGTATGGCAGAAATCCAGGGGAAATCAATTTCAGTTCGAGTTAGCCCGAGGTTTGAGCTACATGTAGTAAGGGTGCGAATTATTGAGAAGAGACTGTACAGTGTAGTTACTCTTCTCTTGCTATGATGCTCTGCATATGTAAATTATAACAGGGAACACAATGCAAAAACTACAGCAACGCAGAAGCCATTGCAGTGTTGAGAAACATGAAGACTGGCATCAGTTAAATCAATTTGAAATTTAGACTTCCATTTTTGTTTTCCCTGGTAGGAGTCATACAGGAGATGTGTGTGTTGCAAAAGGCTTGACGCAATATTACAGCATCATTCAAATTAAAATCAAAGAGTGTAAAGGTACATTATTTTTAAATCATCATTGATAATTTATTTCAAATTAAACTGAATAAATTAAATTAAGTCCCCACTTAAGCTCGATTTCCGCCGCTCTCTCGTGTCTGGTCGGGGAGGAGCGCGGGCTCCTTTCCCAAACAGCGGCTGGTAATCGAGCCTAGTCCCCACTGTACTTCAAAATTAGCATTCATAATTGTTTTATACTGGTTTATATACAGTGTATATGTTGGCATCATAACATGTGCTTACCCTTGAGTAGTATTTATTTAACTAATTAATGATGGGAAATGTAATGAATAATGTGTTTTATTTTTGATGGCTTGTGTTTGTAGCTGATGTACATGTATTGTAATGCGTGTTCTAATTGATTAACTCTGAGGCATTTTTCTCCCGCAATGCCCATGGGCCAATCATGGCTCTCCAAAGACAAAGCAAAAAGCCATAATTATAACTAACAACTTACTACAGTACACTCAAGTGTTCAATCAGGGAAATCGCAAACCTCTGCCTTGCTATATTAACCTCGCTATCCCTTGGTCGATACAGCAAGATCTTGCTTTGAGATTTTGCCGTAAAGACCTGTTCATGAGTGGTTAGTATCATGATGACAAGGCTGCCATTTCGTGTCCACCAACTGGCTGTTATGACTTATTAGTCTGCAGCTGCAATTCCACATGTACAGCGAAAGGGTGAGTGGGTAACTCAAAATTTGAAATTCAATGGCCAAAATACAGTTAAAAAACACACAAGAGTCCCTCTTGCAAAATTTTGCAATGCCTGCATTTACATTTGTACAATGTACATGTACCGTTAATCTAAGGCAGTGTGTCCCAATCGCCGATTTACAACATGTACATGTACTTACTTAGTCTCCTCCGCAGCCGTTTTTTGGGATGTCACGCAACACTCCGTGACACCCCAAAAAAAAGGCTGCGGAGGAGACTAGTACTTACTGAGTGATAATTAAAATTGATTATTGACAGATGAAGGAATAGATACTCGCATCCATGGTATCAAGTTAATATCGGAGAGCGAAAAAGAGCCAGGACTTAACCAAGATTTGTTTTCCTCAAAAGAACTCATCAGGTATAATATGTGTGTATTGATTGACAAACCCCAGTAGTTGTGTTGTTGCAGTATGGCCAAATTCTCAAAACTAAAATTGAAAGATATTATGAGGAGCATGTCGTTTTTGGCCTCTGGTAAAAACGGGTAAAAGACTAATTTCTATATATTAAAATTCAGCCTAAAACAATATACCTCAGTAGAAGGCTCAGGGGAATAACTACAGAGTTTGTGGGGCTTAATTTGTTCCCCAGAGCCTACTGCTGAGGTCTATAATGAGGCTGAATTTAATACATCGCAATTGGTCTATTACATGATAAAATCCAATGTAAATGAGGCTCTGCGTCGCAAACCTCAGAATACCAGATCACCAGCCTATGTAATGTCTTTCTGAGGTTGCTTAAAGGGGCACTGTCACGGTATTTTAGCGTCATTTTACAATGCCGAAATATGTTCCTGCATCAATGGGAAGACAAAAATAATGATTCAGTTTTGTTACCTAGGACTTTATCACTACAATGAAACCATTTATTGCTGCCTACCACTTAGCATGGCAAGGATGGGAATGGATTGCAATTTGAAAAAAACTAGCCAGTTTTTTCAAATTCTAGAGCCATTCCTTGAAAAAATTGCCAGAAATTCATTATGGTTTGCTCTCTGAGCCACCATTCGTTTGATATGTTTCTGTTAGTCCATTTGAGCATTTTGGGAACGACTAAAGGTATCAGGTAAAGATTTCAGCAACGAATGAAGCTGAAAACAGCAAAACTCCTGTGACAGTGCTCCTTTAAGGCCTATTGTTGACACTAATTTTTGGGACATGTCATTGCCATTTCTTAAAAAGACATCGTGTGGTTATAAAAGAATGAGAGGAAAGAGGAAATAACATCACATAGAAGTAAGTGAGTTACAGTGTACTGACCAATTGATTTCAATACTATCACAGGTTTCCAAAATTAGATGGCGTAGATCCTGCCTTACTGTACAGAAGAGCACAAGCTTTGCTCAGGTAAAATGAAAGTCCTTTCAATACTAGTTTGAAAGGAGTTGCCATTGTATATAGGGGAATCCTTGTTTACAATATTTGCCTCATTAGCATAAGCAATTCAGTTTCTGTTTGAGCTACAAATAAATCACTTCTGAATATTGAAAGGTCATACTAGGATTAACTCCGCCAATGAATATGAGCCTAATGTATTAAATAGTTTTTGTGCAACACGGGTTCAAAAACTCAAAATTTTACAAAGAATGTATGAGCTCATTAACGCTTTTGCCACCCAGAAATTTTGCAGTTTTTGAAAGACAATTTCTCCCTCAATATTACACGCAAAGAGCTAAGAATTTCAGCATGTATTAAGTTTTACTAGCTCTTTAGCTGTCTGGAGTCAATTCATATCTGACATGTTTATTTCTTTGAGCAAAGCCGTATGCAAATGAGGAAAAATGTAAATAATGACGTCAGCATGAATCCCCCTATAGGTGCATGGGCTGTCCACGGACTACAAGTATTCATGTTGCACACTTTTACTAACACCTGAGGGATAAGTACTGTTTATCTTGACCAAAACCAACCCGTAACCCATAACCGGTAGCGTTAATTAACACTCTTTTTATGGCTGAGTATGCTTCATAGGCCCTTAATGTCGTGGGTGAACGTTGAATGTTGTTCATGCATCAGCGCACTCTTAAAGTAACAAAAGTACAGAGCTGTCTTCAGATGCCATTTGGTGCCCAAGATGCTAAGTCGTTAGCCGTTTGTAAGTCGTTTGTTAGCCGTTTGTAAGCCGTTTGTAAGCCGTTTGTAAGCCGTTTGTAAGCCGTTTATAAGCCGTTTGTTATACGTTTGTTAGCCGTTTGTAAGCCGTTTGTTATCCGTTTGTAAGCCGTTTGTTACCCGTTTGTAAGCCGTTTGTTAGCCGTCAGCGTTTGCAAGCGCTTTGTTAGCCGTTAACCGTTTTCAACCTGTTTGGCATCTGGGTCTTGTGTTGGGTCAGCTCTGTGTTCAGCTGCTGACCGTCTGTTGATGAACAACTTTGGCATGTGTGCTGGAGCACTGCAGAATAAAATCATCCTTCAGATATCAAAAATAGTTGATAAGAAGCAGCATGGTCGAGTGGTTTGGTCTGAGCAATTACCGAATGAAAGACTTAAGAGCCCTCAAGAGTTGTTATATAAAGTGTGGTCATGCCAAAAGTGGGAGAGGCAGGTTTTCTGAAGCACGCTTTTTTTTAATAGCCCTTTACACAGTTAACTTTACTCATTTGCATTACAATAAAATCTATCATGTGTGCGAGGCAATCTCGGGGTATTTTGTAGTTTTAGCCCGAAATTGCGTCACATCCACGTTGGATTACACTGCAATGCAAATGAGAAAAGTTAACCGTGAAAATAGAATGTCTGCGTAGGAGGCTACCGTGAAAAGGGCTATTCAGTGTATTTTAATTAAAGGTCCCAAGAATTGTTATACAAACAGTGAAAATTCCAAGAGGAAGGTTTTTCTGAGGCAATTTTTTTTGGTTCATTGTATTTTTTATTGTATCTTTGTTGCATTTTTCAATTCTATTTTTTGTATTAAAATTGCATTGTTTACTAAAAACCTACTTTTTGGAATGTGCAAAAAAGCTTCAAAGTTTGTAAAAGTTCTGTTGTGTGGGTTTTGTGGTCAGTGAAGTAAGTGCAGTGCATTGCTTACCCAGACTGTGATTCTCTGATAACTTTCTCAATCAGCATAGTTCTGTGTTTTGACAAAGGCAGAAGTTGTCGAATAGCCTAAGGTAGAAAGAAAAGGTAACTGACTCATCAGACTAAGCATTTTTACGGTGGTAAATAGTTAAGTACATAAAGACAAACAAATGGCTTTTACGAGAAACTCTGTTTTGGACTTAAAAAACTTAAAAAAACTTTTCAAGGATACTCAAGGCCATAATTTCAATTATTCAAGAACTCCGTCCAAGAGCTAATTTTCTTTTTTAATAATCATTTCTTACACTTACAGCGAAAGTAAAATTAATAATAATAATGATAACGACAACGACGACGACGACGACGACGACGGCGGCGGCGGCGGCGGCGGCGGCGGCGACGACGACGACGACGACGACAACGACAACGACAACGACAACGACAACGACAATAAGAATAATGATGATGATGATGATGATGATGATGATGATGATGATGATGATGATGATGATGATGATGATGATGATAATAATAATAAATCTACTAACAAATAAAATATCATAACAATGCGACACAAACTGCCTGCCAGATTTGTCCAGGTCTACATCTGTTTTAGTTCTACAAGTATGCTGAAACTTAAGGTTTCACAAAGACACAATGTTTGCTGACAAAATTTCAAAGTCTTGAATTGTGATTTTCAAATTCAAGGACTTTCAAGGCATTTGCTGATCCTGAGCCGTTATCAAATGCGCGGCATAAAAAGCCTAAACAACGTAATCAATCTAGCAATCACACAGACAATACAGTGAGCTAACCAATCAAAGTAATTACATATCACGAATATAATGCATGGGGGAAAATGCATATAACTGATACCCCATTCACACAAACTAAACTAGTTTAACTTAATCGGGTTTAGGTTTCTCCAATTTTTCGGTTACACTGCAAACATTTTGAAAAGACAAAATTCAAACCACCTAGCTACCTTCATTTAATCAAACACATCTTCACCTGGTGAGGTTGTGGGATATACACAGTATGAGAAACTGATTTTTAACCTTGTTTGGTTAAACTACTTTTAAACATGTTTAACATGTTGGGGGTGAACGGGGTAAAATTCTTCATTATTATTATTTTTTTTTGTATTTGTATTTTATTATTTATTGATTCTAATTGTTTTTGTACTTGCCCCATTTCACGTTGTGAACCTTTAATTTATTATTTCATTTTGTGATCATTTGTCTTAAGCTGGTGTGTCATTTTAATTTTGCAATTAATACTTTAATTCAAGGAAGAGATTTGTTCCGTCTACGAGAATATAAATACTGTTTAGCAATTGTCAAAGCCGTCTGATTAAAAAATAACTCGTCCGCGCATCTCAGGATGTCAAACAGTATCTCTTTGTCAGAAAGGTGTTCTATCTTAACTCCTTGATAATCAGGCCATCATGTTTATAACCTCAGCCCAGAAATTCTTAGAATAGAGACAAGAAATTCCAAAAAAAAAAAATTTCCACGGATTCGCGAATTTACCACAAAAGGAACACCCCGGAGATGGTATAATATCTATTTTGCTAAAAAAAAATTGTTACTAGACACCTGTTAAATAATTTATACTGAAATTTGCGCGATTTCGCGTCCAGGGAAGTGCGAAATGACAAGCAGTAAATCTCTTTCCATTCTAGATTGGTTCTCGTTTTACCTCTCATTGGATGAAAACTGAAGTATTCAAACAAAAAACTGTTTTATTGTAAATTTTACATTCTGCTTTTACCTCCAAGTCTTTAAACGACCCAGCTGAATAATTCCAAGAAGGAAGAAGATAATGCAACACACTGTCTAGAAGCTCAGTAAACCTGAAAAAAAAAAGGAATGAAAGCATTCTTTTATAACTGTACTCAAAAAGACAAAATATGTGATCTCCCGCGCGAAAACGTACAGTAAACTAACGGATATCCATTAACAAACGCCTAATAAATGGCTACCCAACAGCTAAAGTAACATTAACAAAACGCAAACATACGGCAAACTTACGGCTAACAAACGACTTACTACCGGCTAAAAAACGGCTTACAAACGGCTAACAAACGGCTTACAAACGGCTTACAAACGCGTAAAAAACGACTAACAAACGGCTTACTAACGGCTAAGAAACGGCTTACAACGGCTAACAAACGGCTAACAAACGGCTTACAAACGGCTAAGAAACGGCTTACAACGGCTAACAAACGGCTAAAAAACGGCTAGAAAACGGCTTACAAACGGCTAACAAACGGCTTAAAAACGGCTTACAGACAGCTAACAAACGGCTAACAAACGGCTTACAAACGGCTTACAAACGGCTTACAAACGCCTAACAAACGGCTTACAAACGGCTAACAAACGGCTTACAAACGGCTAACAAACGGCATACAAACGGCTAACAAACGGCTACCAAACGGCTTGACAAACGGCTTACAAACGGCTTACAAACGGCTAACAAACGGCTTGCAAACGGCTACCAAACGGCTAACAAACGGCTTACAAACGGCTAACAAACGGCTTACAAACGGCTAACAAACGGCAAACAAACGGCTAACAAACGGCTTACAAACGGCTAACAAACTGCCAACAAACGGCTTACAAACGGCTAACAAACGGCTAACAAACTAACACTGAAAGGGCTAACAAACGGCTAACAAACGGCTTACAAACGGCTTACAAACGGCTTACAAACGGCTAACAAACGGCTTACAAACGGCTCACACACGGCTAACAAACGGCTTACAAACGGCTAACAAACGGCTAGTAAGCGGCTTACAAACAGCTTACAAACGGCTTATAAATGGCTTTAAAACGGTTTACAAACGGCTAACAAGCGGCTAACAAACGGCTTTATACAAACGGCTAACAAACGGCTAACAGACGGCTAACAAACGGCTAACAAACGGCTTACAAACGGTTAACAAACGGCTAACAAACGGCTTGCAAACGACTGACAAACGGCTATCAAACGGATTACAAACGGCTAACAAACCCCTTAAAACGGCTAACAAACGGCTTACAAACGGCTTACAAACGGCTTACAAACGGCTGACAAACGGTTACCAAACGGGTTGAAAACGGTTAACGGCTAACAAAGCGCTTGCAAACGCTGACGGCTAACAAACGGCTTACAAACGGGTAACAAACGGCTTACAAACGGATAACAAACGGCTTACAAACGGCTAACAAACGTATAACAAACGGCTTATAAACGGCTTACAAACGGCTTACAAACGGCTTACAAACGGCTTACAAACGGCTAACAAACGACTTACAAACGGCTAACGACTTAGCATCTTGGGCACCAAATGGCATCTGAAGACAGCTCTGTACTTTTGTTACTTTAAGAGTGCGCTGATGCATGAACAACATTCAACGTTCACCCACGACATTAAGGGCCTATGAAGCATACTCAGCCATAAAAAGAGTGTTAATTAACGCTACCGGTTATGGGTTACGGGTTGGTTTTGGTCAAGATAAACAGTACTTATCCCTCAGGTGTTAGTAAAAGTGTGCAACATGAATACTTGTAGTCCGTGGACAGCCCATGCACCTATAGGGGGATTCATGCTGACGTCATTATTTACATTTTTCCTCATTTGCATACGGCTTTGCTCAAAGAAATAAACATGTCAGATATGAATTGACTCCAGACAGCTAAAGAGCTAGTAAAACTTAATACATGCTGAAATTCTTAGCTCTTTGCGTGTAATATTGAGGGAGAAATTGTCTTTCAAAAACTGCAAAATTTCTGGGTGGCAAAAGCGTTAATGAGCTCATACATTCTTTGTAAAATTTTGAGTTTTTGAACCCGTGTTGCACAAAAACTATTTAATACATTAGGCTCATATTCATTGGCGGAGTTAATCCTAGTATGACCTTTCAATATTCAGAAGTGATTTATTTGTAGCTCAAACAGAAACTGAATTGCTTATGCTAATGAGGCAAATATTGTAAACAAGGATTCCCCTATATACAATGGCAACTCCTTTCAAACTAGTATTGAAAGGACTTTCATTTTACCTGAGCAAAGCTTGTGCTCTTCTGTACAGTAAGGCAGGATCTACGCCATCTAATTTTGGAAACCTGTGATAGTATTGAAATCAATTGGTCAGTACACTGTAACTCACTTACTTCTATGTGATGTTATTTCCTCTTTCCTCTCATTCTTTTATAACCACACGATGTCTTTTTAAGAAATGGCAATGACATGTCCCAAAAATTAGTGTCAACAATAGGCCTTAAAGGAGCACTGTCACAGGAGTTTTGCTGTTTTCAGCTTCATTCGTTGCTGAAATCTTTACCTGATACCTTTAGTCGTTCCCAAAATGCTCAAATGGACTAACAGAAACATATCAAACGAATGGTGGCTCAGAGAGCAAACCATAATGAATTTCTGGCAATTTTTTCAAGGAATGGCTCTAGAATTTGAAAAAACTGGCTAGTTTTTTTCAAATTGCAATCCATTCCCATCCTTGCCATGCTAAGTGGTAGGCAGCAATAAATGGTTTCATTGTAGTGATAAAGTCCTAGGTAACAAAACTGAATCATTATTTTTGTCTTCCCATTGATGCAGGAACATATTTCGGCATTGTAAAATGACGCTAAAATACCGTGACAGTGCCCCTTTAAGCAACCTCAGAAAGACATTACATAGGCTGGTGATCTGGTATTCTGAGGTTTGCGACGCAGAGCCTCATTTACATTGGATTTTATCATGTAATAGACCAATTGCGATGTATTAAATTCAGCCTCATTATAGACCTCAGCAGTAGGCTCTGGGGAACAAATTAAGCCCCACAAACTCTGTAGTTATTCCCTGAGCCTTCTACTGAGGTATATTGTTTTAGGCTGAATTTTAATATATAGAAATTAGTCTTTTACCCGTTTTTACCAGAGGCCAAAAACGACATGCTCCTCATAATATCTTTCAATTTTAGTTTTGAGAATTTGGCCATACTGCAACAACACAACTACTGGGGTTTGTCAATCAATACACACATATTATACCTGATGAGTTCTTTTGAGGAAAACAAATCTTGGTTAAGTCCTGGCTCTTTTTCGCTCTCCGATATTAACTTGATACCATGGATGCGAGTATCTATTCCTTCATCTGTCAATAATCAATTTTAATTATCACTCAGTAAGTACTAGTCTCCTCCGCAGCCTTTTTTTTGGGGTGTCACGGAGTGTTGCGTGACATCCCAAAAAACGGCTGCGGAGGAGACTAAGTAAGTACATGTACATGTTGTAAATCGGCGATTGGGACACACTGCCTTAGATTAACGGTACATGTACATTGTACAAATGTAAATGCAGGCATTGCAAAATTTTGCAAGAGGGACTCTTGTGTGTTTTTTAACTGTATTTTGGCCATTGAATTTCAAATTTTGAGTTACCCACTCACCCTTTCGCTGTACATGTGGAATTGCAGCTGCAGACTAATAAGTCATAACAGCCAGTTGGTGGACACGAAATGGCAGCCTTGTCATCATGATACTAACCACTCATGAACAGGTCTTTACGGCAAAATCTCAAAGCAAGATCTTGCTGTATCGACCAAGGGATAGCGAGGTTAATATAGCAAGGCAGAGGTTTGCGATTTCCCTGATTGAACACTTGAGTGTACTGTAGTAAGTTGTTAGTTATAATTATGGCTTTTTGCTTTGTCTTTGGAGAGCCATGATTGGCCCATGGGCATTGCGGGAGAAAAATGCCTCAGAGTTAATCAATTAGAACACGCATTACAATACATGTACATCAGCTACAAACACAAGCCATCAAAAATAAAACACATTATTCATTACATTTCCCATCATTAATTAGTTAAATAAATACTACTCAAGGGTAAGCACATGTTATGATGCCAACATATACACTGTATATAAACCAGTATAAAACAATTATGAATGCTAATTTTGAAGTACAGTGGGGACTAGGCTCGATTACCAGCCGCTGTTTGGGAAAGGAGCCCGCGCTCCTCCCCGACCAGACACGAGAGAGCGGCGGAAATCGAGCTTAAGTGGGGACTTAATTTAATTTATTCAGTTTAATTTGAAATAAATTATCAATGATGATTTAAAAATAATGTACCTTTACACTCTTTGATTTTAATTTGAATGATGCTGTAATATTGCGTCAAGCCTTTTGCAACACACACATCTCCTGTATGACTCCTACCAGGGAAAACAAAAATGGAAGTCTAAATTTCAAATTGATTTAACTGATGCCAGTCTTCATGTTTCTCAACACTGCAATGGCTTCTGCGTTGCTGTAGTTTTTGCATTGTGTTCCCTGTTATAATTTACATATGCAGAGCATCATAGCAAGAGAAGAGTAACTACACTGTACAGTCTCTTCTCAATAATTCGCACCCTTACTACATGTAGCTCAAACCTCGGGCTAACTCGAACTGAAATTGATTTCCCCTGGATTTCTGCCATACATTTATTGTAATTTTACCCTTGGTAACTCAAACCCTCAATAACTCTAATATTCCACTAACTCATATAAATTTTTGCTTTATAATTTTACCCTCAATGACTCAAACCATGTCTGTCAATACATGATGAGTCAAAACAAACAGAGTAGTGTAGCCCAAAACACTAAATTTATTTTGAAGCAACTGTGTGAAAAAACCTGTACAGATTGATCACAGTTCCTGGACTTCTCCATGCTTCTTTCCTTTGCTATACATGTATTTTTCACATTACGTCGCATTCCGATTTATACATGTATAGTGACTTAAGTTACAGATATATTGCTTTATTTTCACTCAATCACTCAATTCTGTGGTTAAATTTCATTAAAATGCACAAGTTGCATGAATTGAAAAACACTAAACACCGTTTTTTTCCCTTTTTTTCCAGTCATTTGTTCTCTGAACCCCTGATAACTCAAACCTTTTTCAGTTTGCCTGGAAGCTCCGAGTTATCAGGAGTCAACGGTACAGGTAGTCTAAAGGGAGTTCCCCAGTAAAACAAAAAATCTGCAAAAAATAAGAACATTGTGCATGCATGTTTGTACAGGTATGTATGAGAATATAAAGGGGACTTACGCATCAATAAAGACTTCGCTGATTTCTTTCAGGCTGTCAGAGTCTCCACCCATGACAACAATGTGATGAGGCATGTAGTTATCATCTTTGGAATCTACAGTCACAAAAAGTTGTCTAAAAAAGAAGTAAAAAAAAAACTATCATTCATAATAATATCATCTGAAAGTCAACAGGGAGTACATTTAGAACTACAAGGATACAGAGAGTAACTGAAGGGGTGCATGGAATAAAGCCCTGCTGTAAGTGACTTGGGTGACCTGGGTAGCCTGCAGGATTGAAATAACTTCCAGCAAGTTTTACACTTGAATGTGGCTTAAACTGTTGTCTAAAAGAAACTACAGTTCATGTACAGTAGCAATTATTACTAGTTGTTTTTAGACACGAATAAAAGCCACAATAAACTGCAAATATTTGTTCAGAGGTATTTCAATGCTGGTTACCTCAACGTTTTCCAAAAGTCAATTAGGGCTTTATTCCAAACACCCACTCAATAGGCCATGTTCGATGTATCAATATTCAAGTATGGCTCCCAGGCTTTTGGGTCAAAATTGAAAATGTTTCAATTTTCTTTTGTCCCTCAATTCCCAAAAGAGACTTAGATACAAAGAAAACAAATATAGACATTTGAGCTAAAAGCCTTGGAGCCATGTTAGAATATTGATATACTGTGTATCGAACGTGGCCTATTGACTCAAATACTGTGTTATGTATCATATTATCCATAGTGAGCCAGAACATTAGATTAGTACATGTACTACTTAACACTTGCACTTGGATAATGCAATGCAAGAGTTTTCATTGGCTTACCCATCATGGCTATACATGTACACTGTATTATCTCATAACCAATACGTGCTCATGGAATTAGTAATTAATTAAATGCAAGTTTTCATTACCTAATAACAGTGCCAGGTCTCATTGATAGTTTAATCCAATGTCTGCCTTGGCTGCCGTCAGTTTCCCAGTAAGTCTCTGGATCGCCGTCAGTCAGAGCATCTTTAGATTCTTCTTCCTTGGAATTTCAAATAAAGCAAATTCTAATTGTTCAATCTATTTCTTGCAAGAGATTTGAAATCCATTTGACACTTGAGTTTGTAATTGAAGAAAATAGTAAATTTGACAGCTATTCAAACTGCCTTTATTATCCAACTGCACTTCACAGAGTACAAATAACGCCCAAAACGAGTACAAATATCACGCGGTATTTGTACTCCAGAGGACCGGTTAGACCGGTTTCCTACCGTTGACCAATCAGTTAGCTGGATTTCCCACGCCAATTCCATTCCACTTGGCATACTTTTGTAGTGCATTCCCCATAAATTTCCGCGAAACATAACAATTTGGCGTGTTGGATAATAAATCTCTTATTAGATGTTTTGTTGTGTAGTATCGCTGAGAATTTTTACTCGTTGTTTGTATTTTGACTCGCCCTACGGGCTCGCCAAAATACGGCACAACTTGTAAAAATACTCAGCAATGCTACACAACAAAACGTCTAATAAGATATATATAATTTCCCACATGAGTTGATTTTGTAAACTTAAGGAAATTATGACACAAGAAATTTGCAATTGCACCTGTACATGTATGTAAAATTAGCAAGCAATTAAGGTACTTGGAAAACATGAGAAATTCATTATTCTTGGCAGTTTCTACTTGAAATCTGATCCAGAAGTAAGGTATGAAACTAAGAGGAAGCTGAATGCAGGGCGGATGTTAAGACAAATGGGGGTGGAGCACCACCATCCATCAAAACATCAACATTGTGAAATGTCGCTAATAAGGAAAACAATAAGGCAACTTCTAACTAGATAAAATTAATATATACAAAATAAGAAATAGAAAAAATTATGTAGCGTGTTTCTATTGAGCTACATGTATAGAAACACAAGTGGAAGTTTGGGAGAATGAGAAATACTGTGAGAACATGAGTCGCAGGCGAGTGTTTCTATGGCTTTTTCAAGTTCTCACAAACTTTCACAAGTATTTCTATCACTGGAATAGAAACACAGAGAACATGTTTTCAATTTCTTTTACAGGGCTTCTGATATTCTGCGATGTTGCGATTTTACATAATTGACTTCAAATCGCAACTTTTCGCATAATTCGTCAAAAACCGCATAATTCAGGCAAAATTGTAAAATTTGAGGAAAGAACAAGGAAATATTCACTTCTTACTTAAGTTTTACGACAATTTAAGTGTTGTTTCAAGGTGATTTACCTCTCAAAAGACGTTGAAAATCACCAAAATCGTC
>JAHPZR010033139.1:5000-32891 GCA_019787425.1 Platygyra sinensis | reverse complement strand
CAAAGGCAGAGCTGTCGAATAGCTAAGGTAGGAAAGAAAAGTACACTGACTCCATCAAACAAGCATTTTTAACGGTGGTAAGTAGTTAGTGCTAAAGACAAACAAATGCTTTTTTATGAGAAACGTCTGTTTTGGACTTAAAAAACAAATTTAAAAAAACCTTTTCAGGATACTCAAGCCATAATTTCCAATTATTCAAGAACTCCGTCCACCGAGCTAAGTTTCTTTTTTATAATCATTCCTTACACTTACAAACGAAAGTAAAATTAGTAATCATAATGCTACCGACAACGACCACGATAGCGGCAGCGGCAGCGGCAGCGGCAGCGACCTCGGCAGCGCCGCGACAGCGACACAATAACATAAAACAATAATATAATAATCATATAATAATAATAATAATAAAAATAACAATAATACCAATAATAAATATAATAATAATAATAATAATTAATAATAATAATAATAATAATACTAAATCTACTAACAAAGTTAAATCATACAGTGTTCGTACACTGCCTGCCCATATTTTTTCCCAGGTCTACATCTGTTTTAGTTCTACAAGGATGCTGAAACTTAAGGTTTCACAAGGACAACAAGTCCTTTTTGCTGACAAAATTTCAAAGTCTTGAATTTTGATTTTCAATTCAAGGACTTTCAAGGCTTTGCTGATCCTGAGCCGTTATCAAGCGGCGGCATAAAAAGCCTAACAGCGTAATCAATCTAGTCAATCATCACAGAGAGAAAAACAAAAAAAAAAAAAAAACAATCAGTGAGCTATCAATCAAATAATTACCTAGCACGATATATTGCCTGGGGGAACATGCCTATACCTGATACCTGGTCCCATTCACACAAACTAAACTGAGTTTACCTTAATCGGGTTTAGGTTTCTTTCTCCAATTTTTCGGTTACACTTTGTGCAAACGATTTTGAAAAAACGAAATTCAAACCACTATCTCATTCTTTAATCAAACAACTCTTCATCCGGTTGAGGTTTGTGGGAGTATACGCAGTATGGAGAAACATTATTTTTTAACCTTGTTGGGTAAACCTACGTATTTAAAACATGTTTCACACGTTGGGGTGAACGGGGTAAAATTCTTGATTATTATTTTTTTATCTTATTATTTTTTTTTTTGTATTTTGTATTTCATTATTTAATTGATTCTAAATTGTTTTTGTACTTGCCCCATTTCATGTTTGTGAAGCCTTTAATTTATTATTTCATTTTGTGATCAACTGTGTCTTAAGCTGGTGTGTTCATTGTAATTTTTGCAATTACTCACTTTACTGCAAGGGAGAGATTTCAGTGTTCCATCTACGAGTACTACAAATACTGTTTTAGGCGATTGTTCAAAGCCATCTGATGTAAAAATAACTCGTCCGCGGGCATCTCAGGATGCCAAACAGTATCTCTTTGTCAGAAAGGTGTTTCTATCTTAGCTCCTTGATTATCAGGCCATCATGTTTATAACCTCAGATGCCAAGAAATGTCTTAGAAACAGGAGAACAAGAAAATTCCAGAATCTTCCACGGTATTCGTCGCGCATTTCACCACAACAGGAACACTCCGAAGAGTGGTGTAAATATCTATTTTGGCCCTTACAAAAAAAAAATGTGTACGAGACAACCTGTTAAATAATTTATTACTGAAGTTTCCGCGATAAATCGTGTCCAAGGAAGTGCGAAATGACAAGCAGTAAAATCTCTTTCCTTCTAGATTGTGTTCTGGGTTTACTTCTCCGCGCGATTGGATGAAACCGGAAGTGGCCAGGGGTTTCTTAAGCCCAATCATGAAGCACAGATTAATTACTTTTGCGACATTCAAACAAAAAAACTGTGTTTTATTGTAAATTGTACATTCTGCTTTTACCTTCCAAAGTCTTTAAGACGACCCAGGCTGAATAATTCCAAGAAGGAAGGAGATAATGTAACACACTGTCTTGAGAAGCTCAGTAAACCTGCAAATAAATGAATGCAAGCATTCTTTTATAAAACTGTACTCAAAAAGACAAAATTATGTGATCTCCCGCGCGGAAACGTACAGTAAACCTAACCGGATATCCATAACAAACGGCCTAATATAATGGCTACCGCAACAGCTAAAGTAACCTTAATGACACACCAGCTTAAGACAAGTGATCACAAAATGAAATAATAAATTAAAGGCTCACAACATGAAATGGGGCAAGTACAAAAAACAATTTAGAATCAATAAATAATGAAATACAAATACAAAAAAAAAATAATAAGATAAAAAATAATAATCAAGAATTTTACCCCGTTCACCCCAACGTGTTAAACATGTTTAAAAGTAGTTTAACCAAACAAGGTTAAAAATAAGTTTCTCATACTGCGTATATCCCACAACCTCACCGGATGAAGATGTGTTTGATTAAAAGAATGAGATAGGTGGTTTGAATTTCGTTTTTTCAAAATGTTTGCAAAGTGTAACCGAAAAATTGGAGAAACCTAAACCCGATTAAGTTAAACTAGTTTAGTTTGTGTGAATGGGGTATCAGTTATATGCATTTTCCCCCATGCATTATATTCGTGATATGTAATTACTTTGATTGATTAGCTCACTGTATTGTCTGTGTGATTGCTAGATTGATTACGCTGTTTAGGCTTTTTATGCCGTGCATTTGATAACGGCTCAGGATCAGCAAACGCCTTGAAAGTCCTTGAATTTGAAAATCAAAATTCAAGACTTTGAAATTTTGTCAGCAAAAAGGACATTGTGTCCTTGTGAAACCTTAAGTTTCAGCATACTTGTAGAACTAAAACAGATGTAGACCTGGACAAATCTGGCAGGCAGTTTGTATCGCACTGTTATGATATTTTATTTGTTAGTAGATTTATTATTATTATTATTATTATTATTATTATTATTATTATTATTATTATTATTATTGTTATTATTGTTATTGTTATTATTATTATTATTATTATTATTATTATTATTATTGTTGTTATTGTTATTGTTGTCGCTGTCGCTGTCGCTGCCGCTGTCGCTGCCGCTGCCGCTGCCGCTGCCGCTATCGTTGTCGTTGTCGTTATCATTATTATTATTAATTTTACTTTCGTTGTAAGTGTAAGGAATGATTATTAAAAAAGAAAATTAGCTCGTGGACGGAGTTCTTGAATAATTGAAATTATGGCCTTGAGTATCCTTGAAAAGGTTTTTTAAATTTTTTTTTAAGTCCAAAACAGAGTTTCTCATAAAAGCCATTTGTTTGTCTTTATGTACTTAACTACTTACCACCGTAAAAATGCTTAGTTTGATGAGTCAGTTACCTTTTCTTTCTACCTTAGGCTATTCGACAGCTTCTGCCTTTGTCAAAACACAGAACTATGCTGATTGAGAAAGTTATCAGAGAATCACAGTCTGGGTAAGCAGCACTGCAGTCACTTCACTCACAAAACCCACAGAACCGAACTTTTACAAACTTTGAAGCTTTTTTCGCACATTCCAAAAAGTAGGTTTTTAGTGAACAATACAATTTTAATACAAAAAATACAATAAAAAAATGCAACAAAGATACAATAAAAATACATTGAACAAAAAAAAAATTGCCTCAGAAAACCTTCCTCTTGGAATTTCCACTGTTTGTTTAACAATTCTTGGGACCTTTACCACCATTTTGGTTGATACCCGACTTTGGAAAACAAAACACCCGCGGAAACGTTTCCAAAGTTTCCGTCAATCATACAAGTTATCGACAGATCGGCTCGAAATCCATCAATCACAGCTTGCTAGCATGACGTAAAGAAGGTCTGAAGGTCACACTAGTGGCTATGATTGGTGGATTTCGATCCGATCTGTCGATAACACGCAAGACTGACGGAAATTTTGGAAACGATTCCGCGGGTGTTTTGTTTTCGAAAGTCGCGTATCAACGAAAACGGTGGTAATTAAAATACATTGAATAGCCCTTTTCACGGTTAACTTTTCTCATTTGCATTACAATGTAATCCAACGTGGATGCGAGGCAATTTCGGGCTCAAACTACAGAATATCTCGAGATTGGCTCGCATAAATGCTGGATTTTATTGTAATGCAAATGAGTAAAGTTAACCGTGAAAAGGGCTATTAAGAAAAAAGCGTGCCTCAGAAAACCTGCCTCTCCCACTTTTGGCTTGACCACTCTTTATATAACAACTCTTGAGGGCTCTAAAGTCTTTCAGACGGTAATTGCTCAGACCAAACCACTCGACCATGCTGCTTCTCATCAACCATTTTTGATATTTGAAGGATGATTTTATTCTGCAGTGCCCCAGCACACATGCCAAAGTTGTTCATCAACAGACGATCAGCAGCTGAACACAGAGCTGACCCAACACAAGACCCAGATGCCAAACACTCCATACTTAACCAGGTCAGTTCACCTTTGTTACCATTTCAGTCCCTACCGTCAGTAGTGCTACCAATGCGTGCTCCCTTTACACTTATGTCCAGGATTGAACGCAAGTATTGTTTAATTAGTACTTCATTTTTGGTAGGGTTATTTGACATTTTCATATTACTTCATATCTGGCAGAATTGTGTGTGTTTTGGTTACTTTTTATCAATGAGAACACTGTGAAGCTTACCATGAGGAATTTGAATCTCATAAGCGTTCAATCCTGGACATATCTCTCCCTTTAAGATCTCTTTTTGCTGCCGTTACTGTGAGTATTGCAGCTGTAACCTTGGGATATTCAAGAAATGATGTAAAATAAGAGAGTTGATTCCCTATGTAGGCTTTATTCTCAAAGTAACCCTTCTTAATTAAGTTATCTTCAGAATCCCAATAGGGTCTAGAAATAGTTATTCCATTGATGCAGATTTTGCTCACGTGGACAGCCCAACTGATTTTGCGCGGAAACACGAAACTATTTACGCAACTCGCGTGGTAGCATTCATTGAAACACCGGGAACCATGTCTTAAGATAACGTGAGAGGGCATACTTGAAAGTCTTGCAATTAAAGCCTACAGACATATATAAGGGGATTTTATCTCTCTTACTTTGCATCTTCTCTCAAATAATCTATCAATTTAAATTGGTTAGTATTTTGTAGTTTATATGGCTAGCTCCGTAAGCGGGCAAGATGAACGAAATCGCGCTCTGATTGGCTACCCGAACGGGTAAGATGGGGCTATCTTGCCCGCTCGGGACTACCCGCCGTGTCCCGCGAGAAAAATTTCCCCAAAAGCCAAATGATAAATCTTTAATTGACCAAGCTTGTGCGATCAAGATGGCTGGATATTGGTCTCGTTCTTTTTCTGTGAGTTAATGGACTTTGACTCCGTCTCGGCTTATAAACTCTCGAAAAAAGAACTTGGCCAATATCCAGCCAATAACCAACGACAAAACGTAGAATGCCATCGTCGCTATGTTAGTCTGAGTCAGTGAAGATTATTGTTTCAAGTTTGGCTTGAAGACTATGTTACCTCTGTAGTGTTGTGCTTAAGGTTACTATGCACCTTCAGGGGTGTCTCGCGTGCAAGCGATGTAGCGCGTCCGTTTTAAACTGTAGATATCTAAACCCTTATATCAAATTAAAGCTTATAGGACTGGCTATCAGACTATACCAAAAATTTTGAAAAAAAATGAATTGTCGAATTTTTCACGACTCCTAAATGCGAGCGCCCGAATCACCTTTAGAGCGTTACCTGTCAAAGCGAATTTTGTTTTTCGCTTATTTAATGCGTTCCTCTGTTTTCGGGGCCAAAGCGCTAAAAAGACGTGTCTGCGATTTGCCACTATTCAATTTCAGTGAAAAGTTACAGAACATTTTTGAAATAGGATTAAGAAAATGTGGATTGATCGTACAAAATCGCTCTTGAAAAAAAAGTATTTTGAAATAAAAAATTTGGAGACACATTTTTGTTGTTTATATGTAAAACTAGCTACTGTCAAAATTTGAGAGCAATCGAACAAATTCCCTTTGACTTGTAGCTCTTAAAGTGTCCCCTTCTGGTGAAAAAATTGTTTCGAGAAAACAGCGCTGCCCACAAACACCGTCAACTGGGTTCTCAGATAACTGAGCCAATCAGCGCTTGGAAAGTTTACTTCCGTTGGCTTCCTCTGGGGAAATTTCCCCGCGTAATCTTCAATCAACCCTTGGTGTTTCGCATCTCGCATTGCGCTCTGAGAGAAGAAAATATTTTTGGCTGCTTGTTTTTTTCTTGAAGCTGTTGGAGCAAAATGCGGAATATAACAAAGGGAACGACCGCTAGAAAGCTTACTAAAGCGGCTAGGTGGAAAAGTCAAGTTCAGTAGTAAAAGACAACGCGGCAGCTTCAAATGAACCTTCAGAAATTCGGGCATGTTTCACTTTCTCCCTTGATAATAATGGTGATATTCTGATGTTGATAGAAATAATTTTTGATTGATAAGAAAGCCTTTCAATCCAATATCACTGCCGTAGGCTGCCGTATTCAGTAGGATGAACAAACATTTATACAGCAATCGAGCCATTCCTTCATGTGAAATGGCAAGAACTTTTTCGTTTATTTATGACAGATTCGACGGGACCTCTTCAGCTAATATGTTGGAGAAAAGCACATCGGATTGGATAAGAAGAGGCAAGCCAGCCAGAAAGAACATGTTCTATCATTGAAGCGCCTTTTTCAATTAAAACTCTTAACTCGATCCGACTTTTGCAGGCTTGATCCCAGATAGCCGTAGCTTCAACTTTCCGCCAATTTTCGCTTGTTCGTTCATTGCTGTATTTTCATTTTTGGTTCGCTTCTTTCGCTTCTTAATTCGAACTGGTCCACGGACATTTCCATGGTCTAGGTTTATTCATACCTAAAATAATTACACCAAGGAAGATGTTTGCGTGGTGGCTGATCAACTGAGTAGCCAGTTCTAATCCCGCGAAAGTCGTCTCCGTTGATTGCATAACATCATAGGGCTGTCAATCAAGGGGTAAACTTTTACTTCCGGCGTTAACGTGAAACTGCGATTTCTCCGCCCAAATTTAGTCTTTTTCAATAATTTTTTAAAAAAAATTAAAGATCACACTTCGATCAATATTTTGACTCAAAAATCCAGATTTGAAGAAAATTATCGATCTGAAGGTGCATAGTAACCTTAAGCCATGGAAGTTGCTGGATGAACAACATGTTACTTCTTTTCGTTGACAGTTATATGAAGGACTAAAACAAGAAAAGTGTGGAGTGAAGCTGGATTATAGGTAGGAAACCGAACTTTCAGTGATAATGTTACAACAAGTTGTATTGTATTCAACTGAAAAACAATAGTCCCCAGTGAACTAGTTATACATGCAGTTCTAGTTTATTGGATGCTGATCCTCATAAAACATCAGTGTCACAGCTGATATTATGATCATTAATAACTGAGGCCCCTTTCAGAA
The DNA here is from genome assembly GCA_019787425.1 of Platygyra sinensis. Classification (NCBI taxonomy): domain Eukaryota; kingdom Metazoa; phylum Cnidaria; class Anthozoa; order Scleractinia; family Merulinidae; genus Platygyra; species Platygyra sinensis. The sequence goes on along the minus strand of JAHPZR010033139.1, from coordinate 25,522 downwards.
CACCTCTCCAAAACAATTACAGTAGCGTGCTAAAACAACTTGCGCTTTCTCTCTGAATTCTTGTTGCAAAGGTATGGCATCATGTGAAAAAAAAAAAAAAAGAAAAAAATGACTTCTCTTTTAGGCTAAAACAGTCGGCTCTAAGGGCCTGTGTATATGGAGGTAGGGTGCCCCGGCTAACTGGGCTACCCGGCTAGAAGGGTTGACACATAGCCCTCCTTTACATGCAACTCGCCTAACCGGGACAGTGAGTGGGCTGTGTTGGCTATCTTTTGAGCGGCGCTAAGCACAACAAACAAAATGGCCGACCAAAGAAACTTTTTTCATCTTATTTCAGCTTCCAGCACGGGCACGGGCCTGTTCTCTGCCTGAGACTCGTTTATTACATTGATCTTTTCAGATTGACTGTCATTCTGTTCGGCAGATAACACTGGCTAATGGTAACTAAGAAAAAATTCACCTCGCGCTGCCATGTTTTCGCGGCTTATCTCATCTCGGCTAGCCGGGATAGCCCGGCACGAACCGTTTACATGGTAAAAAGCTATCCCGCCAAGTCAGGTGTCCCGGGCAAGTAGACAGGGTGCCCCGGGTAGGCGGGCTACCCTGTCTAGCATGTAAACGCTTCAATACGGTTTTCTCAATACGTATGAGAAGTTAACCCTTCAGGGGTAGCTCGGTTAGCCGGGGCACCCTCCCTCCATGTAAACAGGTCCTAAGTAGAACAGGTTAATTAACTGAATGTAAAAGCCCACATTAATGATGCTGTATCATTGCACGTCTTGTTTGGCGGCCAAACAAGACGTAAACACAACACTGTTCTAAAGTCTTTTTCACTTGATGTGGCTGTTCCTTCCTCCTTTCTTCTCTGGTACCTAGCAGGTGTCCAGATAAGGAAAATAGTTAGAATTCACTACTTTTTACTTTGGTCTTGATATGATTTCCTTTCATTGTAGATGGCCAGCAAGATACGATCAGTGGTGGGAGTGTAAATTCTTGTCTGAAGGAATCATTGACCAAGGTTAGGATATTACTTACACGTTGGGTGAACAGTAGTCACGCAACGTCACGCGTGACTTTTTGTCACGCGAAAATGAAAACCGGAATCAAATTTTTGAATTGTTTAGTAGAGGAAGAAGGGGGAGCGCATTGACTTCCAATTTAACTGTCTCTCCCTCGGGTTTCGAAATCCAGAAAAAAAGTGTGATTAATTACATCTGCCAGTCAGTGTTCCAGATTTTCAGCTGTATGCTGCTGTATCATTGCAGATGACATGACTGTATCACTGTTACATTTCAGGCGGTGGTTTCCGGGACTCACTCGCAGACATGGCCGAGGAACTTTGTCCAAGTTCTGTAGAAGCGCCTGTACCAGTTCCTTTCTTTATTCGCAGTCCCAATCAGGTATCCTCAAGCCTTAGCCCAGAGTGCATGAACCAAATATAAGAGGATTGTTCAATAACGTTCATTAAATTGGCCGGTTTCATTCACAGGCTTAAAAGTTTGAACCAGCTTGTACAAGAACGACATGAAAGTACTACATGAATAGCTTTCAATTTAAAAACAAAGCTCGCATTGAAGAACCATGTTATGAAGTGACTGTAATGGGTTTGTATGCACGGTGCAAGCAAAATGATACTTGAAGCTTACCTATGTCAGTTCCAAATTATTTGTACATCTTATGGATTGTAAAAAGGCCAATTAATGTAAGGCGCATTATGTTCTCTGTAGCGTATTCTTGCTGATGAACTTAAAGCAAGATACTCTCACTGGGATTTCCACTTGAATACCACGTAAACCTCACCATCGAACTTCTCTTTTTTTTTTTTTTTCAGTTACACGACTCTTCAAATGTTAACAGAGATGCGTACGTTCCTAATCCTTCTTGCAAGCAGTTCGGCAAGTATGAGTGGATTGGAATGTTAATGGGTGCCTGTCTTAGGAGTAACAGAGAACATCTGGTATGGAGTGGCTGGTGTGATTCTAGTGAATATTTGCAGCCTCCTTAAGATGCTGCTTTTTTAACTAAAGGCCAAGAGAACGGTTCATTTGTGTTGTGCAATTGTGCATTGATTTAACTGTACAGTGTGTTCATCCCCAGTCTAAACAGTTCCTCTGAATCATTGCTGCTGAAGTGCTGTTTGCTTCTCAGGCACTGCGAGTATTTTCTGCAAACTTTTTTTGCACTGGCTAGTCAATTGGAGAATTCAGTAAAAATGGCGTTTACAGCAAATGGGAAACGGGACAAATTGCAGGATTGCTTTCTTTTCTTTTCCTCTAATCCTTAATTATAGTTCCTTAGAGTATTTTAGTCTAGTTTTAAACACGATTCCTAGGAAGACCATGTAAAGTGATATGATCTCGTGGATAAATAAAGATTGATGATGATGATGATGATGATGATGATGAAATCAATCCAGCTAAAAAATTGAAGAAAAAACTTCTATTCACAACAAATACAAATGTTCTCACTTTAATGTACAAACGGCTAGAGACAGACAGCAAAAATTGATTAATGACTATCTCAGACGAGACAACTTTTCTGTTGAGAGTAAAAGCACTAAATCGATGCAGTCCTACTTGGCTTCTTGATATAGACGGTGCAATTAATCTTCTTTTCTTTCCTTGAAGGTTCTTTCTCTTCCCTCGTTTGTTTGGCGGCAACTGGTCGGCGAGAAGGTCACGTGGTCACGTGACTTTATGACGGTTGATTTGGCTCAGGTACGTCCAGCATGTAATCACTGTAGATTAATCTGTTTGCTCTTTTCTGTTCAAATCTTAACTCCTGATACGTTTTTGTTTTTGCCTTTCACGCCCCCAGGTCAAGTTACTGGAATCTCTAGAGTCAATCGATAAGGATTCATTTGAAATGAAGTTTGGAGGAGTCCTTACATTTACAACAGTAAGTTAAATAGCTGTCTTGCGTGGTTCATTCTCCCTGTAAAGTCAACAAATAGTAATACTAATGTACGAAAATAAAACAGCGCCTTAGAAACAATGCCCAACAATTTTCATCTCGTTCAATAGTGTTTAAGGCAGTGTTTTCCTTTTCGGGCGGTAACCGTTAAAATTTATCTCCCTTAGCACCACTTATTACCGCCTAAAAATCGCCTGGAAAGTGAAAAGCCAAGTCATATGACTTTCGGTTGTGATTTGAGCATTTATCCGTAGCTTGTTCCTGTGAAGACGATTTCAATTGAAGTATTAAAAATTTTCTAACTTGGCCCTCACCTGGAAAGAAACAAGACTCAAAAAATCACCATTCATCTCTCCATCAATCTCAGTTTATTTATCCCACGTAACCACGTATCTCAAAAATGTACGTGTAGGAAGAGCTTTTTTGTCAAGCCTAGTGGTTTATTTTTTGTACAGTTTCACCCTGGGTTCCTTACGCTGTGTTACTCGCCAGATGTTCCTATGAAAGTTTTCAAGTGATCATTTGTACTCTTTTAAATGAAAAAAGGCAATGTGAGAATAGAGTGCTCTAGAGTGAAATACCCCCACCTTAACTACTGCGTCTCTGGCATGTTCCCGAATGTCACATAACACTTATTTTATTGTAGCTGGATTATTTCAGTATTCTCTGCCAGCACGCGTTCTCATTGGGTACTTTGAAGTCTCATGATATCTTAATCTAACAATGAAACTGTTTCTCGCGAAAAGTGTATGACGTCAGAAGGTCATAGTACACTGTCACCCCCGCCTGCGAATATGTTGACCTACCAGCGGCGTTTTCACCCTGATCTAAAAATGTCTTTGTTGTCCTCTGGGAGAAATCAATAACCAGTCCCTTGACAAACCATCTAATTTTGTTTCCATGAATTAAATGCGTGTCAGGAAACTTATTTTAATTCTTGTTCCCTCGACTGGTACTTCTTTAATTATTCAGTGGTAAAACACTTATTCCTTATCTCTTCCCTTGCAGGTGTTAAGTGACAACACACTAGTTAATCTGGTACCTGGCGGAGCGGACAGATTTGTTGAGTATGAAGAAAGATCGGAGTACATTCAACTGGTGCGCAACTGTCGAATGTGTGAAGGGAAGACGCAGGTATAAATGCTATTGGTAATTCTTGAAATAGCTTTCAATTAAACCGTACTTGAAGCTTGAAATTCCTGTCCGCTGACGAAATTGGAACTCTGTGGTTGACACATTCTAATTTTAAAAAGGCGTTTTTTTTAATTCATTTATTTTTTAATTGAAGATACAAGACACAACAACACTATACATCACCATTTAACTATTTACAGTGCAGGGAATTAAGGCATTATCAGTTATCACTACATTTTTTACAGCACTGTTACGTGTCTACTAATTTTTCTTATTGGATACCACTTGAAGACAAAATGCTCTTTTGTCGATAACTCACGAGCGTTTTGAGTTGTTGAAATATACTTTTTGTGTGTGAAAAATGCATCTGAAATAGTAATCAGGGATTTTTCGTGATTTTTCTCTGAACAAAGAGCTAAAACGCTTTGTGGTTAACCTCACACGAGACTATCTAAAGGCGTGTGTCTCTCATCCCACCCGCTTGCAATTTCGCTTCTTTTAATTTCTCGCAGTTTTTATCTTGCCCGTGGCCTCTCTCGACGATGTTAGAGAAAACAGGTCTGAATAGACTACACACGTATTGATGGATTCAGTGTGTCCAGTTTGATTTGCAGTCATACGAGAGATTAACAGATTGAACGACCAGAGTATTTAGTCGCAAGGAAGAACTCAGTAGACCGCGCCCCACAGTGGACTGGACGTATGGGTTATTGACCAAGTGTGAGGTCAAGATGGTTGGATATTGGCCAAGTTCTTTTTTGCGTGTTTATGGACCGAGACGAAGTCGAGGTCCATAAACTCGCAAAAAAAAAAGAACGAGGCCAATAGCAAGCCATCTTGACCGAACAAACTTGGTCAATAAAGGATTTATTATATGGCTTTTGGTGAAATTTTGCTTTCGGGATGCAGCGGGTAGTTCCGAGCGGGCAAGATGGCTCCATCTTGCCCGCTCAGGTAGCCAATCACAGCGCGCGATTTGGTTCATCTTGCCCGCTCACGGAGCTAGCCATATAATAAACTGTGTTATTGGATACCTTGCCACTGGACAGTTCATTGAGACATTCTTGTTGTTCAGTTGTACTGTCTTTTTTACTTTTGCACAATCCTCAGAATGAAATGTGGCATTTCGAATGATTCGTTTATTGTACAAAGATGTTGCGACATAACATTGTCCTGGAAGCAAGCGTTGTTGGAGCTGAGTTGCCGTGAGAATTACTTCAAAGACTAAAACAATCTATTCTCACTGTACTCAACCCTTTTCCTGAGTAATTTCTTCAGGTTTAGTTATGTTTCATCCGCAGATCGAGGCAATAAGGCGAGGTCTTCTTAAAGTCCTTTCCCAGGCTGTACTCGACCTTCTTACTTGGCAGGAACTGGAAAGGAGGGTGTGTGGGGATCCAGATCTAACAGTGGAGGCGTTGAAAAAGTGCAGTTAGTATTCACCACTTACTGTTGATTCACATGCAAAAATTAGACCTTTGATATCAAAGAAAGCACAATGACACGCGTAGTAACAAGGGTTGGAAACGAATTACTTCACAAATTAACGTCAGTTTTTTTTTTTTTCTCATGCGTCTTTCCTTGTTATTGATCATGAATTTCGTCATAACATTGTCAAAGTAGCTGTAGATCCATAAGACGACAGCTGATTGGATCTACAGACTACTTTGACAATGTTATAACGAAATTCATTGTCAATAACAGGACAGACGCACGAAAAACTGACGCTAATTTGTTTTCTATTATAACAAACTGTCAAACTGTCCGCTCTCACTCCTTCTGACCCTGTACCCACCTAGGATTATGGTCAAATCATCATTATCATCGCTTGTTGACGCATCGCATGAATTAAAAATTCATGTGTCTGTCCACTTATTGAAAATGAAAATTAGCCAATGAGCGTGCGAGAATTCCTGCAGTTATTGTCAGCCACAGATACACCCTGGAGTGTTTAACCTCCCCTCTCTCTCCTACGGGTATCGTATGCACCATACCCCCAGCTACGTGCAATCTTAGCTGGGCAAACAGCCAATACCTTCCTCAATCCGAGGCGCTCTCTCCCTTTCTTTGGAGAAGGCTCGAAAAGGAGATAGAGCCGCGGTGGAACCAATGCTTGTGTCTCGTTAGTTGAATTTCTCGAGTGTTGCGCTCAACCTTACTAAGCGTTGTACGCGGGAGCCTTTTACTAATACCGGCGGTAGCTAAACTAAGTTTAGTAACCAAGGCATACCACCAGTACGACTTTCATTGTCACTAAAGAGAATGTTAAAACATGCCTACACGGATTTTTTCGTGTAATTCAGACCCTATTGTGCAACTTGCTTGCGATTGTTAGGATAAGATATCGTATTATTTTCAAACATTTGTCAAAAACCAGCGACATTCGTTGCATCAAACTGCGTTTTAGTGCAAGCGGCGCGTGCTTTAGAACGTCGCACTTGGCAAAGTAGTCCCTTGAAAATCGACTCAAATACGTAGATGCCTAACTGTTTGAGGAGTTGAACTAATCCACCATAATTTGAGATTTTCCTTTACTTATCAGCATTTCTCACTTGATTTTACCACAGTGCACTATGAAGATATCACCGAAAATGACCGGCGGGTCAAATTTTTGTGGAAAGCTTTGGAGAATTTCACAAATGGTAAGATAAGACTGCTGGCAGACGGTTTTTTTCCTCTGAGGATCACTTATACGAGTGTCACAGGTCTGAGTGTTTAGTGTCTTTAGCCATCTCCTTTTAGGCTGAAGCGTCTCCCCTCAACCCCACTGAACTCTCGAGAGAAAAACAGACTGACAGCAGTCTAGTAAATTAGTTGCTTTTTTGTTAAATGTCCGCCATTTCGTCGCTGCTTGGCTTATTCTATTTTTATGTTTATTTGCCCAGATGATCGAAGCCGATTTCTTCGTTTCGTGACTGGACGGAGAAGACTTCCAGCTCCATTGTATATTTGTCCAGGAAGAAGGTGAGACTGAACTTATAGTAGAAAAGTTTGTTGACCGCTAAATTGATATCATTGTGTACTACATAACAATTATTCCATGAGCCCGCGTTGGATATGAAGTGATAAAATAACCAACGAGCGTGTAGCGCGAGTTGGTTATAATCACTTCATATCCAACAAGGGCGAATGGAATAATTGTTTTAGTTAATTCTCAAACCGGGTTTTGCCGCCGATTTTTATTTCCACAGTTTTACAAAGCGAAAAATTTTAAACTTGGCGCACTATTTTCCATATGACGTAAAACTCCGACTATTGGCTCATAGTCGGAGTTTTTTAGTTAATCAAAAAGCTAGAATTGCAATAGTCGGAGCTGAGAATTTACTGAACTCTTTTATACCATGCCATCGAAAATGCCGCAGCCAATCAGAATGCAGGAAAGCCGTTGTAAATTCCTCAGTAATCCACCGAACCTTCCCATCGATCAGTGCAATTTAACTGTATCACACCCAACCTTCCCATCTGGCCACTGTATTTTCTCTGGCATGGTATAAAATAGTTATGCAACCCTTTCTCGTGGTATAACAGTGGAATATCCCACTCGTGACGTGTATTTTCTTGGTATACAAGTGACGAGTGGGATATTCCACGGTATACCACTCGAACGCGTTGCATAACTAGTGTACCATTTTGTACTACTCTTTTACTGCCAAAGTCGGAAGTTACGTACACCTATGTAGCACCATAGAAAGTATGGTTTTGAACGAAGAGGATTCAGTCGCTGCTAGGTTTTGTCGGGATTTTCAAACTCTTGAGGTGTTTTTCCGCCCTTTCGAAGACGAACCGAAATATATTTCAAACGCAATCGCTAATATTACTTGCTTCATCTCTAGACTATTAAGTTTCAACCAGGAAGCTTCTCGTTTTTTTACTGGTAGCAAGGTTGACACTACGGCAAAGGGACAAATCTTTCAGGCGATATTGCTACTGTGAGCGCAAGCGAAATCTTTCTCGGGGACTATATTAACTTATTGATTATTGATATTTGCTGCTATGAACTTCGCAACTGGTCTGTAGTAACGATTTTGGCTCTAGCCCTTTAATCACCAGCCAACCGAATAGAGCTGCCCTTTTACCACTGCTGCGCCAACTTTGTAATCAGATTCCGCATCAAGTGCATCTTTATCGTTTGGTACGACATGGATTAACCTTCATGGAATACTATGTGATCTCTTTTCAGTTCTGTACAAGCTGATTCATTACCTGAAGCTGCCACCTGTTCCAGCACACTATTTCTACCCGAATATTCAAGGTACGGTCAATAAAGTGGCGAAGTTGTTTTTTCCTTGTAATCAATTCAAGATTACTACTTCACCCCGAATTAGTTGATAGTTTGATAGGGAGCAGATGTTATTACTGTTTTCTAACTTCATCTCTCAATGTACTTTTCTTTTGTCTCATTCGTGACCTTCCTCAGAGTTTGGCGTCAGCGACACACGTTTCACTTTGGTAAACGGTGAATGTTATTTTAGAGACACTGAAAAATCCTTAGAAAAATGCTTAGCTAACCGAGGCTTAACAAAATCTAACTTACTTGTAATGTTCGAAGCTTAATTTTATTATGGTCATACCCCAATCCAGATCAGAAATTACACTTACCATCACAAAAGGCTGGACTTTCCCTGATAGAACCGACCCTTCACAAAAGGGTAGCCACCCTCGTTGACCCTTTTAACGCATTTCTTCTTTCAATCGAATTGTTCGAAAGTTTTAGACTAACCTCGATGACCCGTCCACTTGATAAAATTCCATAAAAGAAATGTTTGGTGTGGCTTCCAATCTGTAAGAGATATTTCTACTCTTATGTCGTGATCTCTTGCTTCGATAAAGTATCTGAAGTGATTTCTTTTACTTTCAGTGCCAAAGTAGCAGAGGAAAAGATACGCTATGCTGCTTACAACTGCTTGGCGATCGACACAGACGTCAGCCCTTGGGAGGAGTAGTCGATGAACTCCTGATGGACGCCTGTCAAGTGTGCGGGATAACGCGAAAACGAACCGAGTGTCATACGACTTTAACGAACTCTACACGACGAGAACCGAACTATGCGTAGCCGGTACCGAACCCTGACGACAAGAATCGAAAATTGCACAACAACAACCGAACCATATACGACAAGAAACGAATCCTACGCAGCAGTAACCGAACCGTGCACGGCAATAACCGGACCCTATACGACAAGTAGCCAACTGTAGCCGAACTCTGAACGACGAGTAGCCAAATCCTAACCGAATCTTAGCTGATGAGAACCTAACCGTGCACGACAAGAATCGAAGCCTACACGGCACGGACCGAATCCTACGCCACAGCTGAGCAACCGAACGCTACACGACAAATAGCTAACAGTGCATGGCACGTGCCGAACTCTAAACTGCAAGATCAACTCTGTATGATAAGAACGCGACAAGAGTCGAATCCTTCACATGAAAAAAGGAGATCTCACGACAACCTTCATGTGTGGATCTCCTTCGATTGCTTTGATGTACAAGGCGGCTAAAAGTTACCATTTTTATGATTATTATTTGAATTTCATCCAGGAATGTATAACATGCCTAGCTGTCTGTCTGCTTTTGGGCTACAAAAATTGTAATCCGTTGGCGTTTTGCTGTTTCTTAAGTTACGAGAACTTTTAAAGTCTCCTTGCGGCAAGCGACTGCAATGGCGGTCATTGCATTGATATCCACAAATTATAAAAGCAGCTAGCAGTCTTATATTCCCTTTCCTGAATGTATTTTCTTATCATGTATTTTATAAATATTAAAAGATTTAAACGGTGATTTAATATGGTAGAAAAAATGTAATCTACTTCGTAAAAAATAAATAAACTGTCAATTATCCAATCAATATATCAATCATTCAATTAAGTCGCCCTTTGATAGCAGTAGCGTAAATTGTTCACATTCCCCAGTTTTTCCGTGAGATCGTAAATGTCGATTGTTGAGTTCGACGGGCCGCCATCTTGGTCTCTTTACGCGAGTGAAACTGAGAAGAGTAAAAAGTACCCATGGGTAGAACAGTTGGGGTTAATAGCGTGGAGGTGAAGTGCCCTCCACCACCCTTACCCACGGGCATTTTGTACTCTCCAGTTCCGCTCGAATCAAGAGACCAAGATGGCGGCCCGTCGAAGTCAAAGATCGACATTCACGATCTCACGGAAAAATAGGGAACTGTGAGCTGTGTAGCTGTAGCGCCAAAGAGTAGAAAGCTGATAGGGATTATAAAACGGAACTAACCTTTAAACGAAATAAATAAATATTAAAAATAATAAGCCAGTGAAAAGACAGCAGCTGTTCCAAAGAGCCGCATTGGAGAATAACCTCTGTGAAGGCGAAACAATTTGGATACGATGGGTTATTATAACCACTCTTTATCAGTTAATGCTACCATCATTGTATTAAAACGCTGCCCAATCATTGGTGAACAAATGTACAAAGAAGCAAAGCTGTAAAACAAATGTTTTTCTATATGCTTCCGTTCTGATTTCAAATTTGGTAATGAAACACATACAGCAGCCGGAGTAACCTCTTTTCAAGGTTTGCCAGCGTTTTTGAGTCGATCGAGTGAATGTTGTGGGCGCACGAATTTTTTTTACGGTTAAAACCAAATGATTTGATCAAGTCTTAGCCGCTCAGGCCACAAAAAAGCATCTCCGTTACTCTGATAAGAAGGCTAATGCCTAGCTCAATCGACTCGGAAACGCTACTAAATACAGAAAAGGGGTTTCTCCGCTTACAGTAAAAGTTTCTTCTCGAAAATGAAACTCAGAACGGAAATATGAAGAAAAACGTAAATTTTGCTGCTTTGTTTCCTTGAAATCTTGCCCTGATTACCTATAATGCCCCTTTGAGCGTGAACCCGTCTATTCGTCGTGTCCAAAGATGTTTCAAAGCAAACTGAATCATTGTTAGAGTATCTAGATTTCTGAGAAGAGAGGCCCTGGATACTTTCCACCCGGAAGTAAAGAAGAGAAACCATTAGAATCTAAAAATGTCTTTTCCATGAAATCATCAAAATAAAGAAAAATTACTTGCAACGCATCATCACACGACTTTCATGATATGATTTCATGAGTATCAATTAATATTAAAGTGGATTTCTCCTTGATATACTCTTCGACCGTTTTTGTCGAGAATATTGAACTTTTAGGTGAATCGAACAACTTGCATCTTTCTTCTTGTCCAGTAAGGCTGTTCAAAGAGTAATCGATCTGAATCAAAATTGCAGTTTACCTCCTGTGCTAGAAGTTATTTATAAAACACGCTCACTTTCAACTTCAACCTGAAGTAAACAAGAACAACCAATAGTATTAAGCTTTCAGGCAGCTTTCCATGAAATCGTCCAAGGAACGTGTCCCAGCGCATCATCATACGACTGTCATGTGGCTCCACCAGAGAGTGAATTGGTGTTTAAATTTCTCCTTGATCTTCTTTTCAGTTGCATATATCGAGAATATTAAGCTTCTTGAGCAGAGCAGTGGACCAACTGGCATCACTCTCCAGGTAAGAGTCGATTAATTTCTATTGTACCCTTTTCTACTCAGCTCATCGTTTTATTGACTTGTTTTTCTGCTAGGCACAAAAGTTTGTGTTGATGTTCGCATCAATATGATAATCTAAAAAAACCTTTTACGCTTTTCTTGAGAAAACTAATGAAAACAGCTGAAGAATGAACGATCTTCAGTTCTACTGTAAGGCCTACCGTCCACACTAATCCGTCACGAAAATGGAGCTTTTCGAAAATTCGGAGATTGAAAACGCCGCGCCGGCTTTACGTTTTGGTGTGGGTCTGCGTTTACTCGACCAAAAATTCCTGAACAGATGACTGAACACTGTAATTTATATGAAAAGAAACAAAGTTTTAACACCCAACTGAATTGTGTAACAGTAATCAGGGACTCGTCATGCCTAAAAATGGTATTTCAATGCAAACTGATTCACTGTTAGAGAATCTAGCTTTCTCAGAGGAGAGGTCCTGGAGACACTCCAATCGAAGTACAAAAGAGCAGCCAATAGGACTTAACTTTAAGATATCTTTTCCATGAAATCGCCAAAATAAGGAAAACTGACTTATAGGGCATCATCATGCGATTTTCACATGACCTCTTGAGAGTATCAATGAGCCACTAGATTGCTCCTTGATATACTCTTTAGCCCCCTTTACCTTGTCGTGAATAGTAAATTTCCAGCTATAACTGCGGAATCAAACCAACTTGGATCTTTCTCCTTGTCCTGCAAGGCTGCTCAAAGAGAAATCGATTAGAATTAAAATTGCAGTTTATTTGCTGTTATTTATAGAACAGCACGTTCACTCTCAGCCTAAACCGGAAGTAAAGAAGAACAACCAATAGTATTAAGCTTTCAGGGAGCTTTCCATGAAATCGTCCAAGGAACGTGTCCTACTGCGACATCATACGACTTTCATGTGACTCTACGAGAAAATCAACTGGTGTTAAATTTCTTCTTGACATTCTTTGCAGTTGCATATATCGGGATCATTAAGCTTCTTGAGCAGAGCAGTCGACCAACTTGCATCACTCTCCAGGTAAGAGTCGATTATAATTTCTTTTGTATATCTTTTTATATTCAGCTCAGTCGTTTTATTGCCAGGCAGAAAAGCTTGGGTTAGTGTTCGTATCAGTATGACAATCCAAAAAAAGCTTTTTACGCTTTTCTAAGCAAACTAATGGAAAGAACTCAAGAGTCAACCAGCTGTTCTATTAGCGTCTAACCGGCAGTTAAACTGCAGTCAGTTTAATTCGTACCTATATCTCTTTGAACAGCATTGAAGAACAAGCAGAACGCCATGATCATGAAACCCAAAACCATAATTTTCCTGGTGTTGCTCGGTGTGTTCTGTCAGTCGCTGACCGCGGCGAAGACACCAAACGCGGAAACAAAGAGACCTTATTGTCAGTCCAATTGGCAGGAGGCTGTTGTGGTCCCGTCAATGAAGACTGTGGAAAGTGTATCCCTAAGGGTCAGATGCCAAACTTCGAGACAGGCTACAGCTGCTGTTTGCCAGTGACAGAAGAGGTCGAAGAAAAGAAACCTTCCGCCAGAGGCCCTCAGTACTGGTGCTGTAAGTGTGGCTATCCTGCTTTGCAGCCTTCTTTTGGCCAGCCTTGCTGCGCAGGCAATTGCTAGATTCATTCATCCAAAAGTCCAGTCAAGTCGATGGCAAGATTAAAGTTCTTTACTGCACAATGAAGCATATCAATGAACTTTTATAGGATCCTTTTTTACTGTGATAATGTGATCAATAACTTAACAGTCGTGTGGCCGTCTATAAGTAATTCGGTTCGTCAGTTTGTCTTTACTCTTTGTACTCAAGAGGAATTTTGAACTCTCCCTTTGGTGAAAAACTGATCTCTATTCGATACAAAGTTTTAAATAAAATTGCCACAGTTGTAGCCAGTTATCCCAAACAGTTGGTCGTCATTCTTTGTTTTGTAGCAGGAAATTTTGTCGAGGCCGGTAGAATGGGTGAAGGTAAGGGGGAGGAGGGGTAGATGGTTGTGAGAGTTGACTGATGGTAAAGAAACTCTTGCTTTATCGTTTTTAGGTCAATATATGCGATTTCCTCCCCTCTGTCTCAGACCTGACCACATAGGCCCACACCCTTTACGAACTACTTCGAATTGGGTAAGAAAAGGGAGAAGCGCGTCAAGTTCTTCAAATTCCAGATAATTTTATGTCGCACGAGGACGGCACTTGGAAAAAGATGAATGTGAAGCATTAAGATAGTTTATTTTGTTCTTCAGCCTCTCAACGGTCCGGAATCGTAAATTCTCGAATCTGATTGGCTAATCAAGAGCGCTTCAGGTCTCCAGATTTACGGATTGCTCCAAAATTTCCGACAACGTAATTGGCAACTTTTCAAGATATTTGTTAGATGGTGAAACATGTGATATGTAAGCACTCAACAAAGAGTCAAACTACTCCGCAAACAGAACCGCTTTTATGTGCCTGAAATGTCAAACGCACGCCTACCAGTTTAAGATAGTTCTTCTTGCAATTGCTGTTTGTCACCAAATAACATGATTGGTAACGGAAAACTAGGTTTATCATTGCACGGACAATACACTCAAGCATCTTAAGGCATGGATTGTATCTTGGTTAAGCCCACCCCCGCCCCCCTTCTCCCCCTCGCGAGGCTTCAACGTCTTCTCTCTAGAAACGACGACATTGATTTGTTCCCTAGGAGGACCAAAGGGAAACATCAATAGTAATTTAGTGCCTTAAATAGCTTAATATATTGTCATGCATGGTGGTCAGGTGTGTAATGACATTATGATCTTGGCAATGAAAATAAAACCTCGAATGGGTTAGGAATAGCAGGGCCGTAGCCAGAAAAAAATTTTGACTGAGGCAATGTCTATGAATAACTTATAACTGAGGCAATCAGTCCATGGTTGAGTTCTCTTCCTAGGTATTAGGTACTATAAACAACAAAAGCCAAAGAAATGACCAAGGCAAGTGCCTCGGTTGGCCTGTTACTAGCTACCGCGCTGAATAGCAGAAACGAATGGTAGATAGATATTGGGTGCTTACCATTTGGCCAGAAAATCCGGAAATTTCGGTTTGAAGTCAAATAGTAAGGTTACTTTCCGGAAATTCCGTTCGGAAATTGTGAAAGTACTTGGAGAGGTACTCCTCTTTTTTCCGTTCGGAAAGGAACGGTGGAGATTTCCTTACCATTTGCTAAACTTTCCAGTTTCCAGTCTCTCATCAGCCAAAAACAATTACGGGAAATCGAATTGCAAATGGTAAGCGCCATTTCGTTCGGTTGGTTTGCTGATCTTAGAAAAACCCTTACCATTATTCAACGCTCATCCCAACCGGTTCATTCTGACAAACGGTAAGCACCCATAGATATTGGGGACTTTTCTCTTTGCCCCACACACGTGCCATAATAGATCGATGTTGATCAGTTCGGCGATTAGTTCACTTTGCACATTGCATTCCCGAGCTTCAAATTTCCCTCCTTTTTTCACTTATTCTTGGGTTGTACCGTCACGCGATTGAAAAAAATAATAATTCAAAAACTATGTAGTGAATGAACTTAAGAAATTATCATGTTATAGGAGATAAATATATTCTACATACAAGGCTAAAAGGTTAAAAAATTAAAATGTTTAAACCAAACGTTTTCGGTTACACATTTTAATTTTTTTAACCTTTTAGCCCTGTATATAGAATATATTTTACTAAGCGAACACTGTGGACAGGAGATAAATAGCAAAGACACTTTTCCAAGTGTTAGGTCTTTACGTTTTCCCGATCTTCAAATATGTGTCGACATATTTTGCACAAATTGACTAGCCCAGTATGGAGCCCCCCTGTTGGTATACCTCCAAGTACCAGGCTCCTAATGCAAGTATCTGGAACTTACTTTGGCTATATAAGCCACTGATTATCTGAACTGATCAAGCAAACATTTACATAAACACTTTTCCTAATACTTTAACTTCTATAAAGGCTAAAAATCTCTTTTAAGCGGTCGGGCCCTCTCTTAAGCAGTCAGTTGTCAAAGTTCAGAAAATTACTTCCCTGAATTACTGTAATTTCGACCTCTATTAATAGGCGGTCGCAGTCAACCTTTACTAAGTCCCGACCAGCTGTTTCTATCGTCTTGACCTGTATTAAACGGTCACTTTGTAAAAGAAAACCCATCAAATACTACAGTAGGCTCATACAATTACAAATAGCACACCAGGTAATTGATTTCCTTGTTTATTTTCCTAATCATTAAATTGCCGAATATTATTGCTAGTGTTTCTGCCTCGAGGTCAAAAGTCTTGTCAGCATTGCGGATTGAATTCTTCTTTCATTAATTTCGTTTGAAACAACTAACTATAAAGTAAGTGTAAGAGGCGGCGAACATGGCAGAGCAACTGAGAGACTTTGCTCAATTTGACGGACATCAAGAACGGCTTTCTCTGGCGTTAACAAAAGTGAATGACATACAAAGCGATATTTAACTACGGAAACCCAAACAACCGAGCCTGATATCTAATTATTTTTCTTATTATTTTTCTTCTTACGACGACTGCATAAGAAACTTAAGTCTATTCCTGCGTTTGGTTCGAAATTATGGAACTGTCTGCACCCCGATTGGCGTAAGCTCGCGAAAAGAGCATTTAAAAGAAAAATTCATAAGCTGCTTCTAACTGTACTCAGTTGAGATTGAGGACTATTATGCTGATGCCCATTCCCTAATACTGAATTTAAACACAAGTAATTATTATACCCTATAGGCTATCAACTTCGCATGTAGCCGTATATCTACTTTACACCTTTCAATTTGCTTTACCCTCAGTCTACTTGGCGGGTAATTGTTAATGCATGCATGTAACTAGCAGCTGTTTTAAATTGACTTTTTGCTCTATGAATATGACATAAATAGTAATTGTTAGAAGCGGTCAATTAGCCAGTCCCCGAGGGTGACCGCTTTAAAATACAGGTTCGACTGTATATATTTTTCGACAAACATGTTCATACCTGTATGTCACGCACCGCCATAACTCTGAAATTTATAATGACTGTTTTTAATTAGACGAAGCATGTTCTTGAGCTGAAAAGTTGTTACAGTTTTAAATTTACCCCTCTCATGCCTGACGAAGATAATAACTTGGATGGCTCTTTAGTTTTGGATTTTAGAAAATGATGACGTCACGTGCAACCCAAGAATTACACTCATGATTACTCGGTCGGCAGTGCTTATCCTAGCAGTATGCAGGGCGCCGTTCAGAGATGGACTCAGTTAAATTACCTTGCTCTCCATGAGTTCTCGTAGCTCAGTAGATGAATCGCCTGTCCGGTGTTCGGGAAGTCCTGGGTTCGATTTCTGTCGGGGCCTGGGGCCCTTTTCTCGAAAGCCCCGAAAACGTTTCGGGCCCGTAAAGCCATTTTTAATTCATCTGCTCAAGATTTTGCTATGGCTTTACGAGCCCGAAAGGTTTCCGGGGCTTTCGAGAAACGGGCCCCGGGACTCAAATTTTGTCTTAGCTTTGTCCAATTAATGCTCTATTGGTTATTCTTTTCCTTAACTCAAGGAAACTATCCGTGGCCTGAATGGTGAATTTTTTTTATTCTCTTCAATAGATAATAAGAAACAAAGTATGTCACATGAGTGACATCTTTTACTGGTTATCTAACTCTAAACGATAAATCAGTGTCAACTATTGCGGCCAGAATCGGCGTATTCTAGATAGGTAAAAGTCTGCATACGAGCCATCAGGCTGGAGCTTATCCCGGTTTCTGTAGCATGAAGTGACTAGGAGTATTCCTACTCCCCCCTGGATGGGATGCTAGTCCTTCACAGGGTTACCTACAGCATTAAATTCGCCGGTACTCATTTATACACCTCGGTAGAGAGAGGCACCGTGACAGTAAAGTGTCTTGCCCAAGAACACAACACAATGTCCCCGGCTAGGGGCTCCAGAGTCGAGCACACTAACCGTGAGGCCACCGCGCCTCCCACTAGAATCGTATTCTGGACAATCCATTTTGTATCCGTTTTATGACATCTCGACACTTTATTTTAATTTACTTTTAATCCAATTAAAAATTCATAGCAGGTCACCTGACTCAACACTTAAAACCTAAGATTATTGTGTGTTATACGTTACCAAGTTTAAAGGTATTTTGATAATTGCTTTAGGCAACTTAGGTTCCTCTTGTTAACAGAAGCAAACCAATAAAACCTGCGTGTCACGTTCAGATGTTATGCAAATTAAAACCTCTGAGCCATGCCTAATAAACATATTCGCTCTAAAACTGACACGTGGTTTTATTGCTTTGCTTCAGTTAATACTAGGAGGTACCGAGACTCCGGTCATTTGTCTTCATCTCCTGGACTACTGCCCTGTGTAGGCCACATGGGACGACTCGACTGCCCTTGGAGGATTAAGCATCCTTTATTATACTAACCCAAACAGTTTTACGCGACTCTCAGAAACGAGGTACAACGTTCTTGAAACATTAAATAGAAACTAAAGTTTAAATAACAAGAAATCCAAACAGGATCTTTAGTGAATCCAGACCAAGCCCAGAAGACGAACCCAAATATGACTATCGATAGGGTAAAAATATTGTTCGTGGCTTAAAGTGCACCTAAGTGCACTCTCGATAAACTGAGATAAACCACCTGAAGTCACAAGACTTTCTGTGTGGGTAGTCGGGCGTTAGAATCACAAGAGCAACATGGTGGTAACAAATTACAATACTTGGAGAGTAAGTCACATCAGTCTCAGCTGGTGTTCATGCAGCTCTTCTATCCTGGTCGAATTGAAATTAGGAGATGTTGGTCTTTGTGTGGAAGGAAAATCGGAGAACCCGAAGAAAACCCTCGGACCATGGCGAGAACCAACAAACAACCTACATATGGCACCTGGCCGGAATCGCACCTGGGTCACATTGCTGCGAGGTGAGCGCTCTCACCACTGCGCCATCTCTGCTCCCCAATTGATGATCACGAACCTAGAAGACTCAATTCTGTAAGAGTTACTGAGTCTCATAACAGAATATTCACCATCTCACAAAATGACCCGCCCAAAATGGTTTTTTGTCATACTGTTGTTCCACGGGATGAGGGAGCATAAACTGGTCTAACTCGATTGACACGAACTACGCATGCTCCATCGTGTTGACCGCTGACTCTAAACGCGCAGCGCAATTTTGATATCACAAACAATCGTATTTCCTTCATTCTCCAACAGTAAACTAATATATTAACTGAAGAATTTAAAAATACTATAATTCCTCCAACAAACATTACGAATCCGCTGACCTCCGTCTTTGAGAACCGTGCAATAACAAACCGTATTACAATGGGGAAATAACTGAGTGCAACCGCGCCCAACACAAAGAGAATTGTGAATACAGATTTCCTGTATTTGGCAACTTCCACCGACGAGATTCCACGCGTGCCTGTCGTTATGTTATTTTGATTCTGAATTTGTTTCTTGTGTCGTCGCAAAATGGTAAAAATCTGGCAATAGGAAATGGGAATTGTTACTATGCCAACTAAAATGACGATGAGACCCAAGCCAGTTATAGCCCGCTTAAACCAGTCTTCTCTTGAAAACCAGAAATATATCGATAATGGAAAAACAGGAATAAATAAAGACAGGTTGATCTTGATCACACGGCTGACCGTAACGATGGTGGCATACCGTAAGTGCAAAACCAGCGCCAGGTATCGATCGAAACTGACCGCTGCGATGGCCAATAAAGACAACAAGAAAACAAAAGATCCGATTGGATACAATATGGCGCCCGAGATGCAATACAATGGAAAGTTGTGAGCCAATACACCAATAAGATGCACAGAAAACAACGGTTGAACGAGGGCAGTGGCGATAAAATCGGACAACGCGAGGCAGAACAGATGCACTGTCGAGGGAGTGTGTAGCGAGGGTGTCTTCGTAATGGCCCAAAGAACCAGAAAGTTTGTCGTCGCGCCTACAAAGCTTGATAGTATGTTTACTACAATGATCACGATTGTTGCAGAAACATTTGCAGCTGGAAAGTTTTCAGGAAAAATCACTGGGCAGCTTTTGACATGGGTCAGGTCGCTGGTCTTGGTGTGAAGAGTAAAGTTGCCAGAAAGATTCATGGTACCTTTCAACAGATGAGACCCATGGAAAACATGTTGCTGTAAGAACAAGATAATAATGGAAACATCAAGAAAGGTTTCTACTCAAGGAAATTGTTCCCTCACTAGTACGAAATGCATGTTTAATCAATAATCAGGTGACTTCCCTTAAAGCATACATACCCTTAATGGTAACAATGAATCTAGTTTTCAATTCTGTTAAGCCTGAATGCATCAATGTTCGTTATAGGAGGTTAACATGTGTGACCAGGGGCCCGTTTCTCGAAAGACCCGGTAACTTAACGGGCCCGGAATCAGATTTTGAAATCAAAGCCTCATTAGCTGATAACTTTACTGCACAATTTTCGAACCATTTTAAACTCCCATCTGGAATGGAAAACAAAACAGCTTAATGGGCCCGGTAATTACCGGGAGCTTTGAGAAACGGGCCCCATGACCATTATCCCCAAATTTTTTTTTTTTTTTTCAAGTGAGATGTGGCCATACTGGAACTTACATATCTAGTATTCACTGATCAAGGCCAGGTCCAACTGTCAGTCACTGCTGTCCTCAATGGACCCTAATAGAAGGTGCCTCTTACTAGGGGCTGAAAATGTAATGCTTATTGTGTGCTTAGGGCTCCGACACAATGTTCCTCCGTGCATGGGAGGTGTCTTCTGGCTAGAGGTTACAAATACACCTCATTGGTCAGATATGAACAGGACCATCACCCCCTTGTTTTCCTTTTTCAGATGAAGAGGTCCTCCTTGGCCTGCTAAAAGTTCATTTGAAATTATGACTCTCCGACGACCTCGCTCGAGAAGTGTGGAACCCGTTGAAGGTGTGGGAAGGGCATATCACTTAACACTGAACATCAA